>JABTXL010001359.1:6785258-6799585 GCA_025134845.1 Neodon shergylaensis
TAGGTTATTCAGCTTTCACTGAAACAATTTTCACCCCGCGTGCCTGAGCCTTTACTTTTTAACATGGGTATAGAGAAGGGCTTGGGGTCAAGGCTCCCGTGTTGCACCTGAGAAAACCAGCCCATCCCGGGAGAACACCAGGCCCTTCCTCTGTCATCCGGCAATCCCCTACCTCCTCCAGCGCGAAAGGCTCTGCTCTACACTCAATTCTTAGAACCTTGCTTTGGATGGCATTTCACTTGGCAGCGAGTTACAGGCTGTCTTGTAACAGGTCTCCTGTTATATTATTTAACTGCCGTGTGGCTTGATGATGAAGGAACTCAGATTTTCCAAGTGCTTGCTCTGTGCCAGGCCTCTAACATGAATAGCAATTTTAAAGCTCGAGATGGCAGGGGTACCAGTGGCTCTATTTCTGCATAGGCTTGGAGAGAGGGGCTAAGTGGTTGTTTAAGGCCCCAGGATAGTAAATGGCGGAGCTGGAATTTACCGCAGTTCTGGTGGCTTGGCATTGTGATCGAGGGCATTTTTAGTTCTTGGAAAGCAGGAACCAATGATTCTTATCCTTTTTATTTTTATATCATTAACAGAATCCAATAAGAAGACTGGGAACTGGGCGGGTATCTAAAAACACTTGTTAATTTTTCTTTAGGAAGTGAGAAGCAGGTGGCTCAATGTTCCCTGAGTCCTGAAAAGTATGCTGAGCATGAGGTTGGGGGAAAAGTATAGTTCTTCTTGGCTCTTGTTCCCTGCTGATCTAATCCTCAGCTGGCTGATGGATATTAGACAGACGTCACCATGGAGTGAAGAAATACATGGGCAGACAGGGCTTGATTGGGAACTCTGTGAAGTCACAACAGAACGTTGATGCAGATAGAAGGACCTGAGGTTGGATTTCAGTTCATGTATGTGTGTTTGTATATACACACACACACACACACACACACAGAGAGAGAGAGAGAGAGAGAGAGAGAGAGAGAGAGAGAGAGAGAGAAATATATCTAACTCTGAAGTCTTGAGTGTAACCTGGACATCCTGGACAGCACTGCCTTGATGAGAGGAAGTTAGGTCATACCCTCAGTGAGGAAGGTTCGAGTTGAGAACATGAGGAGTTAATATCAGGGAAGGTATTCCATCCATATACGGAAAGTCATCCGCACTACACTATCTGCTCTATGGCCGTCTGAGGCCTCTTTTCGCCAGCTATTACCTTGATACAGTCAACGTTTTATCTACTTCATTGAATTATCCTTCCTGTCCTTGACATTATCCTTCATTCTCTCAGAAACAAAACAAAACAAAAACCCAGAAGCGAAGCGGGCTAAAGTGAAAACTGCAGTTCCCGTGGCCTCTGCTAACAGGATCTGTGAATGTATAATGGTCAGTTAAAGGAACACAGGCTATATTGGCCAAAACTACTGGTTAGAGGTAAATTTGGAATAATCATTTGAGCAACAGCATACACCGGCTCATGTGCTTTCTCCTGGAGCCATAGTGGCCCATGCGAGGCTCAGAGAGGTGAACAGTCTGTCCAAGGCCAAACATCTACTACTCTCCAACTACTGAAGGGTGCACATTTGAAGTATGTTATCCATGAGGCAGAGATAGGTGAGTTTACAGAGTCTGGATGGACTTAGCTGGATTCAGGTCTCTGGTCACTCTCCTGGGCCAGGCACTTTCCCTGCAGCTTGGGAGGCTTCTCTCCCTCTACTCCCCCTTTTCTCCCTCCTTTCTCCCCGTCTTCCCATTCCTCCAGCATTCTCCAGACAGTATCCAGTGGGGTGTGGCCAGTACTCCTGGCTAGCCACTGAAAAACCTCCCCATCTTTTTTATTAATAGAGCAATAACTTTCCATTCCATCCGATAGCAAGCCATTGAACCTCAAGAGACAAATCCTGAGAGGTCTCAGCCAACCCTGCCCACATTTCCCTTCGCCAGTGATTGATCTAAGAGCAGACAATGGCCAGTGAAATTGTCAATGAAATTGAAGAGGAAGTCTCCTGAGGCCTCCAGAGGAAGGTTTTTCTCCATGGAAAAAGGAGAGGGGAACACTCCACTTATTCCTGTCCTTTCCTTCCAATATGAGACTTTACCTTGAAACAATATGATGACTGAAGGCTGGGAGACTTGGAGATGCCAGTTCAGTATCCTGATTGCATTGAGCCAAAGTCAACCACGGCTATATTACCTTCACATGTGCGCACCGACTCTCCATGCACTAAGGATATGTCAAGGGACATCAGTGACTTTCAACTTTATAGAGTTTAGACACTAGGAGGGCGAGTTAGACATTCAGCATCACATAAGGCGAAAACACAAGAGGGTGACAAGCATTGTGAGAACAGAGAAGACTGAGGGAGACTGTAAATACCGGAGCATCTTAGAGAAGGTGACATTGAAGCAAACTCCTAAAGGAGGTCAGCCAGTGGACCACTGGGTAGGGGGCCACGGGGTGGGGTTCCAGGGGCTAAGGTGAGGCCCTGCTTTGGGACTATGCCAGTGTGTTTGCCAGTGAGGAGACCTGCATGGCTGGCCCTCCACTGGACCGCTGAGCCACACAGCAGGGTGGAAACAAAGCCATGCTGCTGCTGCAGCTGGGATTCCTGGTGCCATGAGCTCTTATAGCACAAGAAGCAATTCCACAGCTTTTCTGCCTCGGCCATTAACAAGGGACTGATTTGCTGATTGACGTCAATGGATTCCGGATCATTGCTAATGCATGATACAGTCACGTAGCCGCTGTGCAGAAAATCAAAAACAAAAATGTCCTCGCTTGGCTTCCCACTGAATGAAATACATACTTCCTGACTCAGCATAAAGATTCTCTATGAATGAATGAATCCCCAGTCCCTGACTTCATGCCTTCTCTTGATTCTCTTGAATCCCAGATAGAGAGACTGTCTTGCCTGTAAACCAACAGAATTTGGTTTTAAAGAAGCCTTGGCATGTTTATTTTAAATAGGACTCCGAGATCAACGGTCATTGGCATCGCTCTCATACTTCGCTGGCGGGAATGCAGCTAGTGGCGCGGATGGGGGAGAAATGCACATCTAACAAATCGTCATCAGCATTCACCCTTCAAAACAGGTCATCCTTTCGAAAGACATGTACCCCAGAGATAATGCGCCTCCAATGGTGTGAAGATATAACTGCACGCCATTGTTATTGTGGCCTTCTTTATTATTGCAATGTTGAGAAACTACCCAAAATGCTAGGACTTTAGTTGAATGAACTGAAACACATCCAGACAATAAAGCATGATCCGGCTATAAAAGAACTCAGGAGAGCTTGGATCAATCATTATCAGGAGGAAAAGATTACAAGAGCGTGCCACCTTTAAGCAAGATGAAGGTTCAATAAGAGAATATCCGTGTAGCCACTCTTTTACGTAACACGAAGGAAGGGGCTGGAGAAATAGCCCCATGATTCAGAGTGCACACTGCTCTTGCAGAGGACCTGAGTCTGGTTCCCATCACTTACATAGGATGCTTAAGACTGCCTTGTAACGCCGGCTCCAGGGATCCTGACGCCCTCTTCTGGTCCCTATGGATACCTGCAGTCGCATGCCCTCACCTCCCGTCTCCATACATGTAATCAGAAAGAACAGGAAACATATTTTTTAAAAAGCAATATAGCAAAAATAAGTGCAAACAATTGATGCTGATTACTTACCCAGGTCAACAGGCATGAATTAAGAAAGGGTAGAACGGAGATGATTGTTTACTTGAACTTAACATTTTATATCATTTTGGAAGTGGGCTAGTATTTAATATTTTTAAATTAACTCTAGATATTGGAGACAATAAAATGGAGTAAAAAAAACTAATTGTAGCCGGGCGATGGTGGCACACGCCTTTATTCCCAGCACTCGGGAGGCAGAGGCAGGCGGATCTCTGTGAGTTCGAGACCAGCCTGGTCTACAGAGCTAGTTCCAGGACAGGCTCCAAAGCCACAGAGAAACCCTGTCTCGAAAAAAAAAAAAAAACTAATTGTACTTCAAAAGAACAAACACGTGAAGTAGAAAAAGAACTAATTTCAGTAAAAAAAAATTATAAAAAGTTTTAATGAACTTGTAAACAAGTTCTATCAAAAAATCTATTTTAGCCGGGCTGTGGTGGTGCACGCCTTTAATCCTAGCATTCGAGTGGCAGAGGCAAGCAGATCTCAATGAGTTCAAGGCCAACCTGGTCTACAGAACTAGTTCCAGGACAGGCTCCAAAGATACAGGGAAACCTTGGCTCAAAAATAAAAAAAAAACTTTTAAAATAAAATCAGTATCCCCAGTTATATATGCTTACAGTGATAGTAATATACATCATCCATACATAAATACATACATATGTACATACATGTTCTGTTGTAAGATGTGCATGTTCTGTAACAAATGTGCATATCTTTGATAGAGGGTCCTATTGTATGTTCATAGATGGCCTGGAACTCACTGGGTAGCCCAGGCTATCCTCAAACTGTGTGATCATTTTACTCCAGCCTCCCCAGTGCTGGCATTGCACATGTGCCCTACAACACCACCTTCACATTCTAGAGTTAACACAGAATCCTAAGGATGTCTAATCATCACTCTGTCTTTCTTAGGCCTTCACTTTAGGGGCCCACTTACAGGGATGTGGGCAGGGCCTTTTGTACACTTGAATACTGGAACCCTTGGCTTCCTCCACCTCCGCTGGCCTACAGACAAGAACCCAAACATGTAAAGAATGTTTTACATGAACGATTTGCAAACTCCAGGGAGGAAAAGAAACTGTGAGAAGGCACACAGGTATGACTAAAGACTGGCCCTCCATTCTTCTGAAATGAGGCCTCAAGTCAGTATGAACCATTTTAACGAAAAGCCACGGCACATGCAGTTTCTCTACCAATATGTGTCTGTGTATCAGTCATTTAGTTAACTTTCCTATGTGAAGAAATAGAATTTTCTACAATAGAAAATGTGCTGACTTTCACTCTCTCAGGGTTCACAATTATCAGCTACAACTTGGGGTACAGTATTGTCGGTGCTGCCCGGAAGCGTTGAGACTAAAAGGAAGTTCCACCCACTGGCACATGTCCATGCGAGCTAAAATCTCTCGATTCGTACAGACACAAATGCCGCTCTAGTGCGCTGCTCTGCTTCTCGGCTTCCTCTCTTCGTGCTTGGAGACAGTAGTGTTTCCCTTGGATTGGTCACCGTGCTTGCCAGCGGGCGTCTGCACCTGCTGACCCCGTGCACCGGAAGAGGTTGTCCACAGTGCTTTCTGCCTTTACACTGTCTAACCAATGTGTGATCATATTAGTGGCTCGGGATCCTGTTAAGCATGTGGGGTGGCAGCCTCACATATATGATCCATAGCCCATCATAAAGAACAGTTGGCGACACGGAAATCGCTGTAGGAAGCCCCTTATGCAGAACGTACAGGAGTGGAAATCTTTCCCCGGTTCTTGCCTCAGTTGCTTTCAGTGCATCCTTACCACGTCCGTATCAAGGCAAGCTGCTTCTCACAGTGCACGTCAAAGCACGCCCTAACGGTTCCATGTCACCTTAGCCACTCTGCACGGGCTGTGCCCTGATGCTGGTGTCTCTAGCAGTGACCGTGAGGTATTCATCTTCCCCATACCATGCACCTGGTCTCATCTTGTTATCTATGCTCTTTGCCCAAACCAACGTCAATAAGGACTAATTTGCTACAGATATTTCCAGCTCTTTCCAGGTTTATTGTCTCTGTATTCAAATATTCCCTTCTACTGATCATCTGGCCAGCTAACCTAATTCCAGTTTCCATTGTAAATCTTTCTGAACAAAAATTGAAGCAGTCTTTAAGGGTGGTTCTAGAAGATCTGTGACTAACTCATTAAAATCTTTTTTTTTGTCCTCTCCATTTCACGGTTCATCCACACCACCTTGGAGAATCTTACACGGTTGGTAAGCAGTTGTCATTGTGGATGGTAGGAGATACAACCATGAATGAACAGGGCAAGCAAACCTAACGGTGCAGCATGGAAGCACGGATACCAGTGTCTCTGGGTTTGTCCAGGGGAAGTGCGCCAAACAACTGATGCCCTAGAGGCAATGGACACACTCTAGCACAGAATTCCTGGTTTCTAAAAGCCGTTCTCCTCTGCTCTGAGGAGCCAGGGGTCCGGGAAGAAATGGCTGATGGAAGGATGGGGATATGGCAGATACAAGATAAGCCCTGAGCATCATGTGGTAACAAATATTAGTAGCATGCATGCCATATGCCCCAGGGGACCCCTGAAGGCACTGAGCACCAAATATAGGAAGTTGTGAATCCAAGCCAACTGAGCTCATTAAGAATTCATATCTGGGGGCTGGAGTACTGATCTTACAGAGGAGCCAAGTCTGGTTTCCAGCACCTACATCATGCAGCTCACACTGCCTGTTACTTCTACTCCAGGGGATGCAACGTCGCTGGAATCTGCAGGTGCTGCATTCATGCGCATGTGCCCCCCATATGCATAATTAAAAATAATAAAAATAAATCTTTAAGAAGAATTTTTATCTACACAAATACGCATACACACAGAGGTCAGCTTGTCCTTACTGTAGACCAGCAGCTAGTGAGTGCATAGTAATAATAAACCAGCTTTGTTATCATCCTGGTTGCAGATCCAGACAAGTGCTGCTGAGCTCTGCTGATGCTCTCCCGCAGTCTAATCTTGCCTCTCGAGATGTGGTCCCCATCATCCCATGCCACATCCACGCTGGATCCATCCACAACTTCTGTTTTGCTCTTAGATGTCCTTTAGGATGCCATGAAGCAAGTTCTAAATTCAACTTGGAAAAAGTGTGTAAAACTCTGTAATGCTGAAAATAAATAAATCGGGTAAGGGGAATATTTATAACTCCATATTATTGAGGATTGTTCTCTTCAGCACATAAAGAAACCTCATAAGTCAATAAAAAAAATGAGCCAGGCAGTGATGGCACATACCTCTAATCCCAGCACTTGGGAGACAGAGGCAGGTGGATCTCTGTGAGTTCGAGGCCAGCCTGGTCTACAGAGTGAGTTCCAGGACAGCCAGGATTGTTACATAGAGAAATTCTATCTTGAAAATAATAATAATAATGAGGAGGGGGCTGGAGAGATGGCTCGGAGGTTGAAAGCATTGCCAAAGGTCCTGAGTTCAATTCCCAGCAACCATATGGTGGCTCACAACCATCTGTAATGGGGTCTGGTGTCCTCTTCTGGCCTGCAGGCATACACACAGACAGAATATTGTATACATGATAAATAAATAAATATTAAAAAATAATAATGAGGAGGAGGAGGAGAAAACAATCAACATCCAAGTGACAAATTCCATCATGATAAACATGACCCATAAATAACATAGAAGTATTCAATTGTCCTCACAATTAAATATGAAATCTAAAAAAACACACAAAACATTTGTCCACGATGTGGGTATAGACTGAAACTTTTGAGACTATGCACCATGATGAGGATCTAAAGATTCCAGCAATTTCCTGGATGTGGTTGGTACAATCGAGGCCCTTTGTGAGTCCCAGGCTCTCTTACTTCTAGAAATGAGCTCCTGTATGATGTAAAATATATAGTCATTCACAGTAAGTATAATTTTCACTAATACTGAAATATTGAAAGAGTTTCTCCAATTTCACTTTTAGCAATGACGATCAGTATTTCTCATGATAGGCTATTTAATTTATTATAAGCTATGTAATTTATAATAGACTACTTGATTTATGATGGGCTATTGCTGAGCAGTCTTATATACTTGTGAATTCTTATAAAATGAACAATATAACCTACAAATTGTTTTCTAACATAATAAATTTTCTATGACTAATTACATTAGAAGTAATACATTGTAGAGACACTTAATTGAATATTTATTGATCTCAAATGCTCAGGTCCTGTTGGAATGGAAAGCTAATACGTACTGCGTGCCGTCACTGAGCATGCTCACAGACTCTGATGACAATCCGCGTCTGTGGAGTGAAAACGCTGTGCATAAGCATGTCTTGGAGGACAATTAGGCGATGTCTATCAAAGTTGTAAATGTTCACACTCTTCGCCAGGAAATTCTACCGAAATAAATCTATCTTATGCATGCATTCACACAGGTGCGCAAGCATGTCTTTACAGGAGAGTTCATCTTCACAGTGTGGTTTGCAACAACAGAAAATAAACCTTAATAACTCATCAATAGGAAACCGGGTAGGGAAATCACGGCACATCCCTGTACTGAGCGCTGTGTGTCATCTGGGAGACACCATGGTGGTGTAGAAGTCCTCACATGTCATCAAGGGAGAGAAACGAAACAAGACGCTGTTCGTGGGATCCCAGGCCCCTTTCCCACACAGGACAGCCTTGTTCTAAGAAGCAGCAGCTACAACACTTTTCACATGTGCTTGTGCTGGTGAAATAGTTCTACAGTTATACACAAGAGACCTGCATGGCAGCTGTCCCTGTGATGCAGAGAGGAGAAGCCAGTGAGTGCTCTGTGAAATGAATGTCACAGAGTGCCATCAGAATGTCACTATGAATGTCACTAGACTTGGCGTTCTAACCAAGACTCAGGAGGCAGAGGAGGATGAGATGGTGGAGGGGGCTGAAGGAGACGGCTCAGTGCTGAAGATCACTTGTTCTTGCACAGGGCCCAAGTCTGGTTCCCAGCATCCACATCAGCTGTCTCACGGTCACCTGTGACTCCCGCTCCAGGAAACCTGACATCCTCTTCTGGCCTCCAAGGGCAAGTCCCTGACATAGGCGTAAATAAAAATGAAAACAGATTTTTAAAATATGGCAGGCAAATAATCACTACCATAAAACCAGTGTCCATATTAGTGACAGTAAAAAAAAAATAATAGACTTCAAGATAGAAGTACTAGTGAGATAAAGAGGGCCATTTAATAATTATGAAGGAGGCATTAATCAGATAGACATATAAATAATAAATACACACGTGCTTAACATCATGGCTTTAAAATTTCTGGAACAAAAGTATTGAGGAAGAGAAAATATCAGCAGTTTTAAGACTACCCAAGGTTTTAGCACCACCCCTTACTGCATTTTATGAAAAAGTTATTGATTATAAATGGTCCTGGTGGAGCAAGACCCGAGGGATTGGTGATCTGGGTCAGAATGAGGAAGTTTATAGAAATGACTTCAAGTTTATTTTTTTTAATATTTATTTATTTATTATGTATACAATATCCTGTCTGCATGTATGTCTGCAGGCCAGAAGTGGACACCAGACCTCATTACAGATGATTGCCAGCCACCATGTGGTTGCCGGGAATTGAACTCAGGACCTTTGGAAGAGCAGGCAATGCTCTTAACCGCTGAGCCATCTCTCCAGCCCTGACTTCAAGTTTAGAATTTAACTTCTGAGGGGGGAAGATCTAATTGACACTAGTAGCAATATTGATCTGGGGATAGCTACAGAACACCTGCAGAATACATGTTTCTTCTCTTAAATTATGCAACATTATTTATTGTGTGCATGTGAATGCCCACGTGCACTTCTGGGCCCCAGGGATTTGATTCAGGTCACACAGGCTGGGCAGCAGGTGCCTTCACCGGCTGAGCAATGTCACCCCATCCAATGCACGCTTTTTCAGGTTTACAGAGCGTGTACATCAAGACAGGCTATAAAGGCCTTCCAATAAACTTAAATGCATTGACATCACACAGATCAACTACCCGACATTTTATTCCACCTTCAAAGAGCAGAGTGTACACTCTAAGTGGACCTGGAAAATGAAAGTAGGCCATACACTGAATCATGAGATTAATCCAATCATGTTTAAAAGAGGCTAACATAATGCAAAGTCAGATCACGTGAGAGTGACAAAATTAAACCAGAACCCACTAAGTGGAGGATGCCTGGGACATGCACTCTTTGGAAATTAAGCAGCCAACCTCTTCATAACTCACAAATGAATGAGACAATTATAAAGAAAATTAAATTTATTTTCAGTTGAATGATAAGAAAAATAACATGGGGTGAGGAGATAGTTCAGTAGTTAAGTTACCATGGAAACAATAAACTCAGGTGCGCAAGATAATAATATAAATTAGTGAACATGAAAACAAAAATAAATATGTAAATCAACGAAACTCTGGGGTTTTGTTCTTTTAAAAAGAGAAAAGATTGATAAAATTCTGGTCAAACTAACTAAGACAAATTATCACTCTCACAAATGGAAGAAGAGATGCTATGTTGGGGAGGCTGCTTGTTCATTCCCAGCAGCTTAGACCCGAAATAATCACTCAGAAACTATATTACAACACTGCTTAGCCTATTAGCTCTAGCTTCTTATTGGCTAGCTCTTATATCTTAAATTAACCCATTTCCATTATTTTATATTATACCTCAAGGTTAGTGGCCTACTGGCAAGGTTCCAGCTGGTGGCTCATGTCTTTCCCCTCTGGCGGCTACATGACATCTCTCTGACTCCGCCTACTCTCTCTAGAGATATCTCTTATATCTCTATATTCTGTTAAGCCATTGGCAGAAAGAAACTTCTTTATTAACCAGTAAAAGCAACACATACATAGAAGGACTTTCTACACCATCCTGGGGTTTGTAAGTTTTGTTATCTTCCTGAACCTCCTGGGTTTTTGTCTGGAAGAGGATGTTTAATTTTGGGAAAACAGTTACAACACCCCTGCAGACTCATGTGTTGAAAGCTTGATCCCCACCTGTGGAGCTATTAAATAGGAAGGTACTAGAAATTTGGGGAGGTGGAGCCTGGCACTTCCTTGGGGACCATATCTTACACTGGGCCATGTCTGTCTGCCTGTTTGTTTGTGTTTAGCAGCCGTGAGGCGCTGGTCCGCCATAGCCTTCCACTATGATGGAAGGTCCCACAAGCCCCACAGGCCCAAAACAATAGAGACAGAAACGCTGGGCTGAGAGTTTTGAAACTGTAAACCAAAATAAATCTTCCTTTTTTAAAAATGTTCTTCTCAGGTGATGATCACAGCTGTGAAAGACTAACACAGGACCCCATGTCCAACTTGATGCATTTGGTGACTCAGTGGGCCCAACTTCATCAGCAGGAAGCGTGTATTTGAATTCTGAGTTAAACATATTTCCACGGAAGATTTCCAGTTCCAGATGGTTACAGCTGTGTTTTCCACTAAACTTTTAAGGAGGAAATAAAGCCAGCTCTATATAGACTCTTCCAGAAAACAGAAAAAGAAGGACGACCTTCCAGTTCACTGTGAAAGTCAAGAGACACAGCAAGAAAAGAAACACACAGACTGTGGTGTACACAAATGCAAATATCCTTTGTAAAATCAGCACATCAGGGACTCCGTGGTTAAGAGCACTTGTTGCTCTCGGGAAGACCCAGATTCTGTTCCCAGCATGCACAGGACAACTCACGACTGTCTACAACTCTAGTTCCAGAGGCACCAGTGCCCTCTTCTGGTCTCTGTAGTCACTAGGCACTCACGTGGTACACAGACACACATGTAGGCAAAGCATTCACATACATAAAATTAAAATCATTTTTTTAAATTAGCAAATTTGATCCTACAGTAGATATTAAGAGATAGCACTACAGTGTGACCAGGTAAGATTTATGCCAGAAATGCAAGATTGAGTCAACATTCAGAAATCAAGCAATGTAACTCAGGATACCAACATGCAAAACAGAACTCTGATTATCTCAAACCACAAAGAAAATCATTAATAAAATTCATTTCCCACTTGCAATTTTTGAAAACCTCTCAGAAAACCAAGAATAAAAAATAACCCAAGGCAAAATTCTCCATCTGATAAATGATACCTACTAGGAAACTACAAACTCACCCTACAAACTACAAATTCAGCATTGATGAAGGCTCCCTTCAGAGAATGGGGAGAGCAACGAACCCTCGGTCTTGGCGAACCCATTCAGTACCACACGGGAGATGCTTCCAGGTGCAATCAGACCGTGCGTGTGTGTGTGTGTGTGTGTGTGTGTGTGTATACACGTTTGTGTATATTGTGTGATGTGTGTTTATGTCTGCACGTGTGTGTATTGTATGTGTGTGTATTTTTGTGTGTGTATGTGTGTGTGCTTCCTTTATTCTCCATCTCCAAGGTTCTCGTCACTCCTCTTTCTCGCCTGTGATCACCTCGTTTCCTCCTCCTCACTCTGGCCTGTGCTCTTCTTGTCCGTCCTCTGCTCTCTTGACCAGTTGTCCCATGCTTCCTTTCTTCCTCCTATGCCGAGGTGCCTCAGGGATCTCCTCAGTGGAGAAGGGAAGCATTTACATGGAGAATACCAGGCTATAGTCTGTATCTAAACATCTCACTAAGGCTTAAAATCACCTTGAATGATAGAATAGCGGTGCACCCACCTTCCAGGGAAGAAGACTGGGGTCAGGTGGGCCTGCTACACTGAGACACACAGCCCACCCATCAGCAACTACACCCCACTCCATCATGCTGCGTGTTTAACAGGAGGCTGGTGTCTGCTGAGGTGAGCAGAGGCTTGGGAGCCAGACAAACCTGGGCCTGAGTCAGCGGCTGCCATCTGCCACCTGTGTGATTGTGGCAAATTCACTCGCCGTCTCTGAGTTCCCACTTCCTGTTTTTTGCTGTGGAAGAAGCTGCTGGCCACACAGAACTGTCGATGACAATCAGATGTACAAATCTGCTTCAATCTTCCACAAAGCGCTTATCTGATTTCTTTCCCAGCGAAGGCGAATTTGCTTAGGGATTTTTTTTGTGTCTCGTCTGAAGTTGAAACATTAATGCCTGAGTGTTCAAAGTCTTATTTATGCAGGGAAATACACACGGAAACCGCTGCTCGCAGTATTTAAGACCATTCTCTTCCCTCACTTGTTTCTACTTCCCTTCCTCCCCGCATCTTCCTTGTCCACATCCCATCCCACAAGTTCTCCCTGTGCAGAGCCGAATCCTGTTACTGCAAGAGTCAAGAAACTTCCTTAAAGCATAGCCCTAATCACAATGTATAGCTGCTGCCTAGCAAGGAGGACACAGACTAGCAGCAAGGAGACAGCATGAACTGTATATGCAGTGTGGGTCCTAACACACATAGGATTCTGTCTGGTCAGTCCCCACACATGGTTAGAACCGCCCTGTGAGCAAACATGGCCAAGATCTGAGCTCACCAGCAAGGATCAAGGGAGGGAGAGTCCAGGCCACCGTGGC
This sequence comes from Neodon shergylaensis, assembly GCA_025134845.1. Classification (NCBI taxonomy): domain Eukaryota; kingdom Metazoa; phylum Chordata; class Mammalia; order Rodentia; family Cricetidae; genus Neodon; species Neodon shergylaensis. The sequence continues at coordinate 6,798,408 of JABTXL010001359.1, forward strand.
AAACCCTCTGTCCCCCACATGCCTTTCCATGCTGGTCCATCTGGGCTTGGCTCTGAGGCAGAGAGAGCCACAGGCACAGGCAAAGCCCAGGCATCCTGGACATTACTTAGAAGGAGGCCCTGGACAGCACCCAGGCTGGCAGTGGTGGAGCAGGCTAAGCTCATGTGGCAGCTGGCCTCGGCTCGCTGGACAGATGGCGGACAAAAGGTATACACAAAGGAGGTAAGTCACAGAGCCCAGTCCCCGCAGGGAGTCCTGCCCTGCTGGCCTCCGAGGCACACTATACCCCGGAAACAATGGCACACAGAAGGGGGGGGAAATGGCCATTCGTGGGAAAATCCAATTTCTACATTTAATTGCCACAGTCCAACTCTGCCTCCCTCCTTATAGATGTGGAAAGTGGGGCTCAGAAATGCTTAGCAAGCTCAGGATTTCAAGCAGGAGGTCTGCTCCCCAAACTCTACATGTTTTATCTACTTCACGAGATTATTTCTAGACGACAAACGGTAAGCTCGTGGCGTCTTCTTAACAAATTTAGGTCCAAAGAAAGGCAAAATGCTCTCAGTGGTGGTGGCGCACACCTTTAATCCCAGCACTCTCAGGAGGCAGAGGCAGGTGGATCTCTGTGAGTTTGAGGCCAGCCTGGTCTACAAAGCGAGTTCCAGGACAGGCTCTAAAGCTACAGACAAACCCTGTCTTGAAAAAAAAAAGAGGCAAAATGCTAAAAGTTCCTTACCCTGTGATATTCAAAGTGGCATGAATGAAGCCAGCTGCCACACCACTTGCCTAGACCCATAATCTAGAACATCATAATAGAAATATGTTTTAAGATGTTTAGAAAAATTTTTTTAAGAGTTTTGATCAAGAATACTTAGATTGAAGTGCACCCGATCTGCCAGATCCACTGGCTGAATTCTGTAAAAACCTCATGGTGGCTGACTCAGTGTCCATGTAGTAGAATACATTGGCCTCCTAATTTTGTTGTTGTAATTATAATTGCCAGTTCTAGGGCTCCCTGACACCAGTGGCAGAGAAGATGGTGTGATACCATGGATGTTAGAATGAACACGTGTGTACGCTTCAGGGGACCCTGAAGTCTAAGGTTGCTGTCTACAAAAGGGACACAAGCCCGAGAGAGAGAGAGAGAGAGAGAGAGAGAGAGAGAGAGAGAGAGAGAG
>JABTXL010001359.1:6799595-6840616 GCA_025134845.1 Neodon shergylaensis
AGAGAGAGAGAGAGAGAGAGAGAGAGAGAGAGAGAGAGAGAGAGAGATAAGGATAACAGCTCCCATCATCACAGGGTCACAGGCTTGACTGTCAGGAGCTTGACGGATCCCCCTGAGACCTCTGGTAAGCAGCAGCATCTTCACTTACAGCCAAGGAGTGGGAGACAAGTGGTAAAGAGATGGAGGGGCATCTCCTGTCCTCTTTGTCAAGGATCAAGTCCCCTCCCTACCCCCACCGCCCCTTTGGTAGCTAGCAGGTTATGTCACCTGCCCCACTGAGAGCCTGCTGTGGGTCAAGGGAAGCTGCCTAGCTCGGGGGAGGGGGGGGGGAATGGCTGACCAAGCTACCCCCTCACAGTATTCAATCCCCGAATCCCAGGGATAGGTTCAGAGAGTCCACACTGACCCAAGTCAGCCAGGAAAAAGGAGTATCTGGGGCAGCTGCTGGCTCACTGGGAACGGAGAGATCCGAAAACAGAAAAATGACAGAGGGGTAGCTGGCCTTCAGAGGTTCGGCTTCCTGATGAAGAACCTCACAAAGCAGGGGTGAGAGATCAATGGGTTCAGTGGGGGGGGGGGCTTTCAGCAACCCGATTTTGGGTAAGCCCACTAGCTTTCTTCTTCCTCTATTTCCCCCAAGACACCTTCTGTTCTTTGTGACCTCAAGTGAGGTGGGAGGGCTAATCATCTAATCATGTTGCTCGGTCATGAAAGACCCTTTATCACGAAGGCCTCGGAGGGGCTGAGCACAGTGTGTAGGCTGCTGCCCCCCTCCCCAGCAGGAGGGTATGCCCCTCACTTCCTGGTGCTCAGGAGATTCCACGGGGATCTACCTCTAGATAAAGAGCTGCAGGCGATTGGTGCCTGCTGAGAGACGGAAGAGCAGTTTCCTCCAGGGGCAGCGCCCACAGAGGTGCTATCCAGTCCCACGTTGTCAGTCCTGGACACGTGTGCACATGAGGCACACCAAATGGACACAGTAGGTGGTATGTTCATATAACAGTAACAAAGAAGACAACATCAATTTGGAACTTGAAGAGGGGCACGCAAAGGATTTCGGGGGCTCGGGGCTGTGTAGATGCAGCACTCATGTGAAGGTCTCAATAAAATAATAGAACTTGGATACATCTATATTAAAAATTAAGAACATGAGAAAATACCATTATTGTATTCCAAATCATGGAGATCTATTAGCTATCTCCTGTCCAGCCCACCTTCATGTTTGTCCCTTTGTCTTGACCGTCTTTCTGCTGTTGCCTTTCCCAAATCAGACTCTAATTATTCTCCTTCTCTTGCATATGGCTTAGATGTCCCCAGTGCCCCCCACAACTATCTTAACCTCCATCAGCATCCCCTCTACTTCTCACCCTAGCCCATCTATAAACTACATAAACAGACCCATTTCCCTGCAGAAGCTCAGCCCCTAGGCCCTGAAGGATCGTATCCCCATACTGTTTCTTAGTCCGTTCTTTCATCCCTGTGGGGGAGGATGACTGGGGGGCTGGGTCTCTATCAGGTTAAAACACTTTTTGGAGGAGGTTTTCCCTGGGGTGCTGTGTGTTTTCTATGGCCACTCACCTAGAAGTGTGGGACACTAGACAGTGCACTTTCGTCGGTGTTAGCTCTGATCAAAGCCGAAAGCTTTTCCGCCGTTGGATGGCCTCACCTTTCACCCCTATGCTTCAGGACATGAATGGCTGTGGCTTAGGTCCCTGATGCCAATAGGGCTTGCAAAAAGTGGGGAGCCAGAGCGTTCTGATTCAAACAATTACCTGCTATGATTATTCAATAAAGATAAAATGAGCTTCAATTATTTGATTACTTTGATATATAATCTACCCAATAAGGGCAGAATAAATACTTCTACTTGATTCTTTCATTTACCTTCTCTCAGAACATTGACCTTTCAACCTTAAACAAGAAAATACAATAAGAGTTCACTGTCATCTAAAACATTAAAACTGCCGGGCGGTGGCGGCGCACGCCTTTAATCCCTGCACTCAGGAGGCAGAGGCAGGCGGATCTTTTGAGTTCGAGGCCAGCCTGGTCTACAGAGCTAGTTCCAGGATTGATGCCATAGCTGCTGAGAAACCCTGTCTCGAAAAATAAAACAAAACAAAACAAACAATAAAAACTGGAGGTCTAAGGAGATGACGGCCCAGTCAGTAGGTGCTTGTTGAACTTGTTGAGGACCCAAGTTCAGACCTTCAATACCCACGTAAAACATCCTGTTTGTCCATGTACACCTGTAATCTCAGTGCGGGGGAGGCAACAGGAGGATCCGTAGGCTCGTGGCTAGTCAATCAGTCTGAATCAGAGAGCCCCAGGTTTATGAAAGACCCCACTTCAAAAACTAAGGTAGAAAACAATGAAGACACCTGAAGCTAAATTCTGGCCTCCATATGCATGTGTATGCACACATGCACATACATGCATACATATACATGACATACACAGACTGCATATGAAACAAGCTAAAAATAAAATGTATTAAAACTATGCTTCCACATATGTTGATCATTATTGATTATGATGTACAAGCCATCTTATCTTTGGCCATCGGAAAGGTAGGCCTTTCAGTTGGGCTCTGTGTCCCTTCTCCTAGGTCTGGTTTTGTGGTAACTTCCGTGACCTCTGGATGTGAGCTATCCCAGACTTATCTTGTATAGATTCTGCGCCCGGCCCTATTTTCCCTGGTGGCTTGAGGAAGCGAAGTCCCTTGTGATCAGGAAGGGGCCGAGAAACATACATCAGTCACCAGTCAGAGCCTTGCTTGTGTAGGGAGGCAGATGCTGTAAGGGGCTCGACTATGCTCAACAGTTTGGCCTCTGGCTGGCCCTGCCGGAAAGGATCGTGGAGAAGAGCCCAGAAAAACCAAACCCAGCTGTCTCCGAATCCTTCCCGCAGAGGCGGGGGCCAAGAGCTGACAGGTGTGAGACGGGGTGTTTTCCCAGACACCCGCTTCCTCTGCTCACGGAGCTGGGAGTGGGACAGTGCGCGGGGTTTCCTCCTTACACAGGGACCAGCGCTGCTATTGTTCAGTGAGTGACTGGGCAGGAGGAGGAGACAGGCGACTTGGGGATTTGGCTGGGCCTTTGTGAACACTTTTTTCTTTAAAGTTCATGGTGACTCTAGAAGATAGGTTCTATTTCTGTCCTCTGAGTACAGATACGGAAGCCCAGATGCTGTCATGTGGCTCAAATCAGCACGCAATTCGGTAGAGAGGCCACAATGAGATGTTACATCTCTTGAGCGGCACCGCCTTTGTTCTTTGGAAGGCCATCAGCACTCCACATCTGGGGAGGGCAGTATTTCTACGTTATCGCCACTCTGAGCAAGTCACTGAGTTCACTAAATGCCACGCCAACGTCTTTTCTTCCTTTCTGAATCACTCCTGATTTTGTCTATAGAACAATGCACGCCAGCGAAAAGACGGCATTCCCAGCCTCTTGTGCGGGAGATGGGGCGAAAGGATAAAGGGCAGCTGTTGGATTGGGCTTCTGCATAAGCCCCTCCGAAGGGGATAGACAGCTGCAAGGTACCCCATCGCCCTCCTGCCATTCCGAGCTTCCTGCATAGCCTGTGATTGTGAAGACCAGCGCTCCCGTGTCATCTTGGACCCAGCCTTGAAAATGAAAGCCTGACATTAGAGATAAGGGAACAGAGGCCTAGGAGGAGGCTGGGTCCCTGGCGACTGCTGGAATTGCCATGCCAGCTGCAATCGCTTTTCTCTGAATTTCATTTATGAGAAAGAGAAACAGACCTCTGTCTCATTTGAGCCATTTATTAGGGTACTTTGCTGCAGGGTTATAGATAAGCATCAGACGCAGAAGGGTTTGGCAGGCGGACTGCTGGCTAGCCTGTGCGGAGCTCTGGTTGGATCACCAGCACCACAGAAAGCAGAGCTTTGGAGGCAGAGAGAGGAAGTTCACAAGTTGAAGGTCATCTTGTACTATGTAGAGAGTTTGAGGCCAGCCTGGGACACGTGAAGTGAAGTCTCGTCTGGGGCAAGGAGAGGAGAAAAGAAAAAAAGCAGGAACAAGAGAGAATCTAGACCCTTGGCAATCGCTTAGCTCACGGGCTTCCAGCCTTGCTTCCTGGTAAAATTCCCCCTTCCATGAAAAAGATTTTGTGGAGTCCTCCTTATCATCTTGAAATAAAATTACAGTATACCCAAATCCACACGCAAATGTCCCTCAACTTAAAATGGGGTTACATTTTGATAAATCCACCATACCCAGAAAATTCCATAGATGGAAAATGCATTTAACATACCCAGCGTAACGAACATCACGGCACCCGGCACCCAGCACACTGTGAAACAGTTCACTCTCGGGGTGGGTGGGCTGCGGCTCCCTGCTGCTCCCAGAACAGCAGGAGACCTCCACACCACTTCCTGTCTAGATACAGAAAGAACCAAAATGCAAAATTTGCAATGTTGTTTCTGTTGAATAGGTGTCGTTTTTGCACCAGTGTCAAAAACCCCAGGTCTTGGGCAGGAAAAATGGCTTAGAGGTTAAGAGCACAGGCTGCTCTTCCAGAGGTCCTGAGTTCAATCCCGAGCAACCACATAGTGGCTCACAACCATCTGTAATGAGATCTTCTGGTAGGCAGGCATATGTACAGAACACTGTGTATATAATAAATAAATAAATAAATAAATAAATAAATAAGTCTTAAAACAGACCCCCAGTCTTGTCATGAGTGGTAGTGCACGTCCTAGCACACAGAAGACTGAGGCAAGAGGGTCACAGTTCAAGGTCATCAGGGATAACAGTGAATTCGAGGTTAGTCTAGGCTGCAGAGCAAGTCTGAGCTCAACTTGAACTATATACTAAGTTTCAAACCAAACTGTGTTACACAGTGAGACCTTATCTCAAAACTAACAACAATTAAAAAGATAGATCGTGATACTGTTAAGCCAGGGCACATCTGTAATACATAACTGTACCCACCATACAGGAGAAATACAAAAGAGTGTCTTGTACTGATGTGTTGTTCTTCAGTATGTGAGTGGTTGGGTACAGCTGGACTAGCTGCCCAAGTGTGGTGGTCAGATACCAATCCTCATAGGCAGACTCACCTCATGTAGAGCTCTGCCAATTCAAGGGTGAGCTATTTTTCAATCAGATACAGACCTGGTATTGCCATAGGTTTTGTGACTTTCTGAAATGGTAAATGTCACTCAAGAAACTTCCAATCTAATAAGACAAAAGCCTTACATATTAGAAACTCACAGAAATATCTTGCGTTTATAGAGAATGGCAAGACCAAGTGTTCCATCCAGGTGGGTTTCTCAGGGGACACTAAAAACTCCTGCTGGGCACAAGGCAGGACAGCACTGCTGTGTCCTTGCTGAATCCCACTGGCGGGAGGCAGCTCTCTGAAGTCACTCATCTCTGTAGCCTGCAGCACAAGCTCAACAAGAGGTGTGCCTTCTCCTTCCGGACGCCTTTTGACCTGGATCCCAGCAGTGGCTCCAGGATCTTCTCATCATCTCCATCTGTGGGATGAGAAAGACGGTGACCCTGGGAAATTGCTGGTGTGTAAACAGCTGTGTTTTGCGATGCTTAACAACTTGAATCCCAGATCTCTAAAAAGACCTAGCACAGAGTAAGGACCATCGTCATTAACACGATGTCCGTTTTTATCCTGAAACACGCAGCCAATGCTAGCCACTGCTAACCAATGCACAGATACTGTCAAATTGCAGTCTAATGGAGCTTTGCTGGAGGAAGATGCCTGACTTTGAGGCATATGTGCACCAGCAACTGCTCAGCTGAGACATGGTATGGGGGGGGGACAGGCTCCACATGAAGTCACACAGCCAGCTCTTAATTCAGGGCCCCAGGAGCACAGGCTTGAGAGGAAGCAGCAAGCGCAACAACTGGACCGTTTCTCTCAAAGCTCTGACAGCCCACCCTCATCTGTCTTCTTTTTTCTCTTCTTTTCTTTCTTTCTTCCTTCCATCTGTTCTTTCTTTTTAAAATAGGGCTCCTCTGTGTTACTCTGCTGTCCTGGAACTGTGCAGACCAGGCTGACCTCAAAATCAGAGACTGGCCTGCCCCTGCTGGGATTAAAGGCATGTGCCACAACACCCAATTCTTTTTTTTAATTAATTAATTTATTTATTTATTATTTATTTATAAAAGATTTCTGTCTCTTCCCCGCCACCGCCTCCCATTTCCCTCCCCCTCCCCCAATCAAGTCCCCCTCCCTCATAAGCCCAAAGAGCAATCAGGGTTCCCTGCCCTGTGGGAAGTCCAAGGACCTCCCACCTCCATCCAGGTCTAGCAAGGTAAGCATCCAAACTGCCTAGGCTCCCACAAAGCCAGTACGTGCAGTAGGATCAAAAACCCATTGCCAATGTTCTTGAGTTCTCAGTAGTCCTCATTGTCCGCTATATTCAGCGAGCCTGGTTTTATCCCAGGCTTTTTCATACCCAGGCCAGCTGGTCTTGGTGAGTTCCCAATAGAACATTCCCATTGTCTCAGTGTGCACCACACCCAATTCATCCTCCACTTTTAGCATGGCCTTGGCCCTGCAGAACTTTTGGCAGGTGAATTTATACATCGTGGTTTTACTCTCCTATCCATAGACACCAAATGAGTACTCAGTTAACTGACTTAAATAGTTTCTCATTGTTTTCATATATAATATTTTTCATTTTCCAGTCAAGAAAAATACTTTCTTTACCCAGTTCTCTCCTCCTGTCTCCGAAGCCAGTCTTGTCTTGTTTCTTGAAACAACAAAGACAGGCCAGAAGGTTCTCTAAGCATGTCAAGATGGTTTGGTGTTTGGAGGAAGCTGCCTCCAGCTCTTTCCTTCACCTGGGACCATGAAGGGCGCAGTACTTGATGGGCCTTTCCTCTGTGCATCAGGCCTTTGCTTATCAAGCTTTATACTCCGAACAGCCCTGTGTGTTATGTTCCATCATCTAGTTTTATAGTTGTTGGGAAAAAAGAAAATAACTTACTCAAGTCTCCAGAGTGGGCGACAGACTCTTGGTTTGAAGGCTTGTTGGGATTGGAAAATCATGTGATCCTCTCGGATGACCTACTGGTAGGTCCTTGGTTGTTTGAATGACTTTGTCCCCCTCCTCGTTTCACGTAGGGCACAGGAGTGCACTGCCTTATTGAATATTGTAGTTTGTGGATGCCGTGGGCCGGACTTCCTGTTCTTGGTATCTGTCTCATTTTCCAAATATGGAACTCCAGGAGCACAATATAAATCTGGACTCTGCCTCAAGGCCTTTCTAGACTAGCTCGCTGGTCAGAGCCAGCTCTCCCTGGGGTATAGTGCGGCTCTCTCCTGGATATAGGCGGTTCTCTCCGGGGTATAGGGAGGCTCCCCCCCCCCCCCCCCGGGGGGGGGGGGGCTTCCCCCCGGGGTGGGGGGGGGTTTTTTCGGGGGGGTGGGGGGGGCCCCCCCCCCCCCCCCGGGGTAGTGTGGCTCTTTCCAGCGGTATAGGGTGGCTCTTTTTGGAGTACTCTCCCAGGTATAGAACAGCTCTTTCGGGGGTTTAGTAAGAGCACAGGTCTTTCACCATGTGCACGGCAGAGCTAAGGAAGAAGTTCCAAACACTGGCTAGCTCTTCCAGGACCTGTCTAATTCAGCAGACACCTGCTGAATAGAGAGGAATAAATAAGAAAGTTGATGATGGCATCCCATACTTCCCCAGGCCATGAACAGTCTCAATGAGTGATAGATAAGGGAGGGACTTGGGTGGCTACTGAAGGCCTGGGTTCTTCTCTGTCCCACCTACTTTAAACTGAAACCCCCAGGGAATGAAGAGGAAATTGCACCAATAAACACAATATTACTTTAAATCCTTGGTTTCCTTAGTGGCTGGCAGTGTACTGTACTAACGCTGCTCAAGTCAGTGTAAAACGCCATCCCAGGAAAGAGGAAGGGGCTTAGAGGGAGATGAAGAGGGTACTTTCTGAGTTGCAATTAGATAAGAATTAAATTGCTTTTAAAGATACAGTGTCAATATTTTGTAGCCCCTTTTTCTGGGAGATGGGAACTCTGGGAATACTTGGCTGCTATTTCCAGCATGGCAATCTCATTCTACCTAAATTACAACATTCAATCATAAACTAATTAATATCCCACACAAATCTGGATCTGTTCAACAGCACTAATAGGGTGGGGTTTTGCTCACTGGTTTGTGTTAAGACCCAGGGTCTCACACTGCAATGCAGGCCAACCTGAAACTCCCTGTGTCCCTACGGCTGCCCTCAAACTACAGTGATCCTTCACAAGGGTGAGGGCTGGGGCCATGAGCCACTACCCCTGGCTTAAATACAGTGCTATTACTGGGTAATAATGGTAAATATATTTATTCAAACTAATGGTAAACATATTTATTCAAACTACATTTAATTGGCCTTTTCTACATAAGGCTATAAAATAATTTCTTATTTCCTTTGTGTTTCAATGAGTACAACTTATCAGACTGCTGGCATCTGGAGCGTTTTCTATACTTCTAGGGACACTCCTCTGGGCAGGTTCTGCAGCAGGCTCCTGGTGCTTGTGCCCCTAAGGGCAGGAAGAATCTCCTTGGAGACCAGATAGTGGCTCTATACCCCACAGCAGGCGCTGGCGCCCCCTGGAGACTGAGGGTGGGTGGTGCCTACTTAATGTTCTTAAAGCCCTTTCAGCAAGGAACGTGGTGAGACATTGGGCTGGATGGCTTCCTCTAAATCATCCTTCACCCAGTTCGGAAACTGAGCTGCACCGGGTATTATTTTCTAATTGCGTCAGGAATTACCAGCTCTTTAAATACCTTACGAGAGGGCCACGGAGATGGCTCTGAGGACAAAACCCCTTGCTAAACCTGCCAACCTGAGCTTCAGGCTTGGGACCCACCGTGGAAAGAGAGAACTGGAGGCTGTCATCGGACCTTCACACACGCATCCCGTGGAACGCTTCACATGCGTGCACACACACACATGATAATAGTAAATGCAATTTAAAATTAAAAATGCCCCGTAACAACACGATGCTGTTCCTGTGGTATCCCTTCCCTCCCGTACAATGTCAACGTAAACATAAGGACGAATGAGACAGACTCTAAGTGTGGGTCATTCTACACGAGAATTAGCCTGTTTAGAAAATATAAGTGTCTCAAGAGATGTGATAACTATGCGTGAGCTGGACAGGCACAACTGAGCATGTGCTGAATGAACATCGCTAGCATCTATACTGCCAGATACCAGTTTTCCTCAACTGGACCACTGTACTGTGATTGTACGAAATAATGCGCTCATTCCTGTTAAATGATCAAAGTGAAAACAAAGCAAGAAACGTAGAAGGGAAAATCTGTATAAAAATTCATAAATGATCAGCACACTGTGTAGTTGCTTGGGCCAATGCGGCAGTTTAGATTCTGAGTGCCTCCCAAAGACTCCCGTGTTAAGGGTTTGGGTTCCCAGCCTTAGGGCTACTGGGAGGAATTCACTGGGGTAGTCCTGGTTGCTTTGCTGTTGCTGTAATAAACCACTCTGCCCTAGGGCAACTTGGGGAGGAAAGGGCTTTCTTAGCTTTTACAGCACATAGCCCATCCAGAAGGGAAGCCAGAGCAGGAGCTGAAGCAGACTGTAGGGAGGAACACTGGAAGGAAAGAAAGGACACGGCTGCTCCTAGGTATGGTGGAGGAGAAGTTTATTAAAGATGTTGAAAAGTTTCTGTACCTCGATAAGCCTCTCCGCTGATGCAACAACCCAAATCAGACCAAATCAAACTGAACTAGAAAAAACCCAGGTTTAATGGATGATTTTCCAGACCCACCCTCAAAGTGATGGGAAAGAGACTGGAAAACCACATGTCTGTTTTCTGGGGGGCAGTTTAAATACCCTGTGGGAGTGGTCTTGAGCATCTCTGGGGGAGAGGGGGTCATCATTTGGGGGGCTTTCTGAAATGTGGCAGGGTTTGGAGAGAGCTGGGGGAGGGGGCTTGGAGTGGAACTTCCACTTGAACATTCCAGACTCTTTGGGCATACGGATGCCAGGGACTGGGGTGAAGCTTCCATCAGAACAGACATGTGGGAGAGCATAGCTAGAGGCAGGGACATCTAGGGGAGTCCAGAGTGGACATGTCAAGGACTGTGCGTCATGTGAGGAGAAGAGGGAGGGAAGGGGGGGGAAGAGGGGAACCAGGTCCAGCAGTCAAGACGCCCAAAGAGTAGAAGAAAAGGTCTGGTAACCAAAATAGTTGAATTACATAGGGGAGAACGGCTGGGGGAAGGGCAGCCCAGCCCCTGAGCTGGAGAAGTTTAGGGTAGGGAGCAGGGTATGCCAGCCAGGAGGGCCTTGTAGCAAGCAGGGGTTGAGCTTTGAAGGGAGAATCTCCCTGTCCAGCAGCAGCTTTGATATGGTAAATAGGCACATGAGCCATTTGTTCTGGGTTTGAAACCTAACACACTGCTCACTGGCTCGCTCCCCCTGGCTTGCTCACTTAGCTTGTTTACATAATTCAGCACTACCTGCTCAGGGGTGTGACGTTGTTTGTTTTTTCCTCTTTTCCTCTTTTGGCTCTTTGCTCTTTTGGAGGCCTGCCACCCAGCTGCCAAATAAATTACACATGGAGGCTTATTATTACTTATAAATGCCCGGCCTTAGCTTGGCTTGTTTCTAGACAGTTTTGCTTAAATTATCCCATCTACCTTTTGCATCTGGGCTTTTACCTTTCTCTATTTTTGTATATCTTTTCTTTTCTTCTTATTCTGTGTCTGACTGTGTGGCTGGCATCCTCCTCTTCTTTTCTCATTTGTTGATCTCCTTTCTCTCTTTTTCTCCTTCTATTTATACTCTCTGCCTGCCAGCCCTGCCTATCCTTTCTCATGCCTTGCTATTGGCCTTTCAGCTCTTTATTAGACCAATTAGGTGTTTTAGACAAAGTAACACAGCTTCACAGAGTTAAACAAATGGACCATAAAAGAATGCAACACATCTCTGTATCATTAACACAAATGTCCCATAGTATAAACAAAAGCAACACATTTTAAAATAACATTCCACAACAGGGGTGGGGACTACCAACGGTGACCTGAGTTCTCCTCCATAAATTAGCAATCAAGAAAATGCCCCCACAGAGATGCCTACAGGCCAATCTAATGGAGACAGTTTCTCAATAGAGGTTCCCTTTTCCCAGGTATGTCAAGATTAGCCACCACAGGGAGTCCTTGTGGGGGATGTTGGGATCCTGGCCCCTCCTGTGATTCCAGCTGCCCTGAATTGAGGAGCTTTCTTACCCCTGTACACTTGCCCAGATGTTCTGTTGTGCCATTGGCCCAAAAGCCATGGAATCAACTGACCACTGACTGAAGCCTCCAAAACCATGAGCCAAAATAAACCTTGCTCCATATGAAGTGATTTTCTCAGGCACCATGTGGTGTGGGAGGTCCTTCTGTCTATGTGTTGCTTTTATTGGTTAATGAATAAAGAAACTGTCTTGGGGCTGTGCAGGGAATAGAGGTAGGCAGAGAAAACTAAAGTGAATGCTGGGAGAAAAAAAGGCAAAGAGAGAAGCCATGTAGCCCCGCCAGAAACAGACGCTGGACGGAACTTTGCCCAGTAAGCCACAGCCACGTGGCGATACATAGATTGATAGAAATGGGTTAAATTACTATGTAAGAGTTAGCCAATAAGAAGCTAAAGCTAATGGGCCAATCAGTGCTTTAAATAATATAGTTTCTGTGTGATTAGGAGTCTGGGCGGCCGGGAAATGAACAAGCAGCTCCTACAACAACCGTGTCACTGCAAAGGAAAGCTAACACACCAATCTAGTAGCTCTAAGGAACCCAGACATACTGTCTCTCAGTCATGAAAGTCAGAGGTCGGAGATGGGTCCCGCTAGGCTGCATTCCATTCTGGAAACTGCAGCAGATTTTTTTTTTAAGTTCCAGAATTTGCCTGAATTCTTTGGCACAAGGCCTCCCTCATCTTAAAAACCAGCCAGAGCTGATAATTTCTACCCTCTCTTTTCCCTCATTCTTCCCAATTACAAAGGCACTTGTGATTGAACGAAGCTTCCCTTAATAGCCCAGGATAGCCTCTCGGTTTAAGGTCTGCTGATTAGGAGCCTTAATCCCTCCTTGCCATTTACACAACAAACGTGCTGAGATTAGGATGTGGACACATTCATGCACTCCATTTGCCTAACACACAAGTGTGCGTGTGCACACACACTGAGTAAATGTATCAGGATGTTAACAAATGAGTTAATAAAAGAAGGACATATATTAAACAACTTTAGTAGGTTTTTTTTTTTTTTTGGTTTTCTGAGACAGGATTCTTCTGTGTAGCTTTGGAGCTTGTTCTGGAACTCGCTCTGTAGACCATGCTGACCTCGAACTCACAGAGATCCACTTGCCTCTACCTCTGCCTCCCGAATGCTGGGATTAAAGGCGTGTGATGGAGGTGGGTCTTGTATCTTATCTGTTGCTTTCATTGGTTAACTAATAAAGAAACTGCCTAGGCCCATTTGATAGGCCAACCCTTAGATGGGTGGAGTAAACAGAACAGGATTGGGGGAGAAAGAAGCTGAGTCAGAGAGTCGCCATGATGCTCCCAAGCCAGCCAGACGCAGGTTGAGATCCTCCCTGGTAAGCGCACCTCATGGTGTTACAGGGATACTAGAAATGGGTTAGATCGATATGTAAGAGCTAGCCAATAAGAGGCTACAGATAACGGGCCAGGCAGTGTTTAAATGAATACCGTTTCTGTGTAATTATTTCGGGTACAAAGCTAACCATGCGGGCGGCAGGGTGCAGGGGACGCAACCCCGCCGCCCCTGATGCAACAGGCGTGCACCACTATCACCAGGCTTTAACTTTTTTTCAAGATGAAAAATCTCATTTGGAAGAAGGAAACGCCTCCCAATAATGATGGATATTTTAAACAACCACAAATACACAACCTGTTATCTGAAATTCAAAAGCTTTTAAAAGTGACTCCCCCCCCCACACACACCCCCTGCCTCATTGGGAACTTTACAGTCCTTTACTCCTTTTCCATGACAACCGCGTTTCACCACTGCTGCCTGCATCCTTTCGCTTGGTCCATGCTGTGTTACCTGCTCATGTGCTGGGCCCCAGTCAGGTGCCCGGATGTAAATAGGGAAAAAGCCCTGGCTACTATCTGCTGGGTGAGCCACCCTGTCCAGGAGATGGGTAGGGTGTGACCAGCCGGTGGGGAAAGATGAGGCGCTAGAGAGAGTGGCTCCCGGAAGTGCAACATCAGGTTGTTCCTCCCATGGGCATTATGGGAAAGTGTTTAGCGGTTTAGAGCTTCCTTGAGCTCAGGAATCAAGACTAAACTACTACAGATCCAGAACCCTTAGCCCAGCAATGGCGGGACGAGGCCTGGCAGTTCTTACAGGAGGGAGTGGAAGCAGATCCGCAACTGCCTCCGGGCCCCCAGCGGGTACCACGCCGCTCCTGGTCCCTAGAAACCAAGTGATGATAAGTGAATATCTTAGTATCTACTATCTCTAAGTGAAGTCTGGGGTAGTTATGTGGTGACAGAAACGAAAAATAATTTCCCCTGCCTAAGATGACTATCTCAAGAATTTTTTGTTTATCATTCTCTTGGCTTTCGGTACCGTACTGACAGGTACCTCGCTTGCCTAAATACATTATTGCATTTTGCAGGTTTGATCTTTTGGTTGTGGCTTACTTTTCTGTTTACCGTTATGATTTACTTTCCGTATTCCAAATCAGGTCCCTGGACTGAGTCAGCCTGGTCTTGGAGTTCATTCGTTTTCCCTCCTGTGAATTTCTCCATTCTCCTAGTCTTGGACACAGAGAGTGTTTTCCCTGCTTTGCTATGGCAACCAGGCTGCTATGAGCATTCTTGTGTGACTCCTGGAACATCTGAGCTGTTTTCTCTGGGGTCTGTGTCCTGGAGCAAACCGGCCAGCTTAGACGCTATTAGCATCAACTGTACAACACACATTTTTTCCAGTGTTAATACAGTCTCACGTTGGGCAGTTGCAGCACCTACGAATGTCTTTATCCCACATCCATTCGATACTGTCTGATTTATTAACTTGTGCATTCTTTAAAGATTTAAAAATCGCATTTCATTGCAATTTAACTTGCTGCTTTGTAATTGCCACTAAGATGAACTTTCCCCTTACATTTATTATGGCTTGATTCTCCTGTAAAATGCCTACTTAGGACTTTTGTCCAGTTTTATTGGTTGCCTTTAGCTGACTGATTCATAGAAGTTTTTATGAATTCTGATTCTATCCCTTGACAGCAATATGCATTGCAAATATTTCCAGCCTTTGGATTAGATTTTCCCCTTTTGTGAATTACTTTGAGAGAAGGAGTTCTAAAGTTTAATGGAGACTAATTTACCAGTCATTTCCTGTCTGGTGTGCACTTAAATACTGCGCTCAGAAAAGCCTTCTCTCCCACTGTCTGTGAGGACTTCTCCCCTATGGTTTCTTACCGCTGTAAAAGGTTAGCCTGCCAGAGTTAGGTCTTATCCACCTGGAAAGGAGTCTAGGGCATGCACGTGTGCCAACTGGAGATGAATCTTTTCACACAGATAACCATTGAACCAATACCATTTTGTTGGCTGGTCCATCCAGTTTTTGTCACACTATTTATGACCCAAATAAGTTTCTTTTCCCTTCTCTTAAGTGTTTTGTTATGTAGTTCAGGCTGGCTTCACTCTCAATCTCCTGCCCAAGGCTTCCAAGGGCTGGGACTGCAGGCTCACTGCCACACCCATCTTCCAGTCAAGATTCTACTTATGTGTCTGTTCTTGGCTCTGCCTTCAGCCCCACTGTCTTCTCTATATCCGTTTTCAAGCCCCACGGTCTTTAATTATCCCAGACTTTGTAACTGCAATGTCACCTACCTCCCCTCACTTGTCAGGCATCCAGGCTCGTTAGGCCTCTTGTTCTACTGGTTATTTTGAATTTTTATGTGTTCATACGTGTGTGTGCTCATATGCCTGAGTGCATGTGGAGGTCAGAGGTCAACCTTGGGTATCCTTCAAGGAACCACCATTTGAGACAGGATCTCTTACTAGGTCTTAGTGACTAGGCTAGGCTGGCTAGCCAGTGAGGCTCAGAGATCCGTCTCCCTAACGATGGGAAAACATCTTTAAATCACGGAAAATCAACTTCTATCTTGAGTTTGCTAAGCAATTTGAGTTAATACTAGCCTTGTTGAATGCTTTTCCATGAGGGTCCTAAGTTTTTTCTTCACTAAACTTCAAATGTGCTAATTTTTCTTTCTTTTTTTTGGGGGGGGGCAGGGTTTCGTTGTGTAGCCTTGGCTGTCTTGGAACTTACTCTATAGACCAGGTTGGTCTTGAACTCACAAAAATCCGCCTGCCTCTGCCTCCCGAGTGTTAGAATTAAAGGCGTTTTGCCACCACTGCCTGGTCAGATGTGGTAAATTTAACAATAAATGAACCTCAAATTCTTGAAAATTAACCCAATTTTGTCAAGACTTACTCTCTTTTTACAAAATGCCACAGAGCTGGCAAGACGGCTCAGTGCTTGAGGGTGCTGTTGCTCTGTGCAGAGGTCCAAAATTTATTCTCAGCACCTAAGTCAAACAACTCACAACTGGGTACCTGTAACTCAAGCTCCAGAGGATCTGACACCCTCCTCCGACTTCTGCAGGTATATTCAGGCATACATAAACACACATAAATAATACTTGTTAAAAAACGAATGCTGGGCATGGTAGATCAGACTCATAATTCTACCATTCAGTGGCTGTAAGTTTGAGACCAATCTGGTCTACATAAATAATCCCAGGCCAGGCTGAGTCAGAGAGAGCCTGTTTCAAAAGAAACCAAAGACCTTTAAGTAAGTTGGGAAGAACTTCAGTTTGCTCCAAGTCCATAAGTGAGACCCCCCTGCAGCTTTTGCTATCACGATATACTAACCCAAAAGATGAGCATGTGGAGGACGGCCTTGTTCCTACCCTCTGGTAAAATGTGTATAGTTGGCATGATCTGGTCCTTGTGTGGCTGGTTAAAACATGACTAAAACTGCCAAGGATGCTTGTATGTGCAAGTATTGCTAGTTTTCGTGATCCTTATAATTTGCAGTTTTATTAACATTTCCATGATCTCACAATTAAAATGAGCTGCATTTTGCTGTTTTTGTTTTTATAACAGAAATCCAAAATTTGGTGACTTAGGCAGGTTTTATTTTTCTTGACTATCAGAGGTAGGTTGTCCAGAGTGTTAGGGTACCTTCACTGTGCCATCTGGCACCCGATTCCTTAGTCTTTCCGCTCAGCCCCACAGTGTATGCTTATGACTGACTTGTCACTGACTTCAGGTTGGCTTCAGGCATGACAGTTTCATCGCAGGCAAAATGAAATAAAGAAGGGAACAAGATGTGGGCATTGTGGAGATAGATACATTTTTTAAAAGATAACATTTTTATATTCATTGGTGTTTTGTCTGCATGTACGAGTGTGCCAGAAACTCTGGAACTGGAGTTACAGACAGGTGTGAGCTGCCATGTGGGTGCTGGGAACTGAACACAGGTCCTCTAGAAAAAGCAGTCAGTGCTTCTAGCTGCTGAGCCATCTCCCCATCCCCGCCACATGTTTTTTATTTATTGTCAAAACTATGGAGACAAACCCACTCAGCGGGTACACAACATACATCCCAAAGGCACAAATACATGGACTTGGCTGGCTGTGACTAAGCTTTCTGACTGCTCTAGCCAAGGCTGCAGTGATTAGCAGGTGGCTGAAAATCAAGAATGGAAACCAGAGAGGAGTAGCAACATGAAAAGATTCGGCTTCAAAGACTAAATGCCTAAGATAGGTCTGCTATGTCCACGCCAGAGCTGTGATTAGAAGGGAAAAGGTTCCTAGATAGAGTAATCTGGGAGCGATTTCTCTGAAAAAACTTAAATTCCTACCCTAGTGCTCAAAACAGGTACTGTAGCAAAGTAATCTCCCCCACAGATATGGAGGGATCCCCAGGTACAACGGCATGGCCTATCGGGTCTGATGTAGCTATTGCTGCCACCTAGTGGCCGTTTTCCTTTAATGAAGGCTGAAGTTAAGTGCCACGAAACCATACAGTGGGAATTTGCCTATATACAACGTCTTGCATTTGAGAAGGTTCAGGAACATGTCCTAACACAATTAGACTTGAATTTCATGTGTGTTTGACTTTTGTTCTTGCCTCACCAGAACCACCATCTGAGAACTAAAAATGTGGCCAGCATGTCAACCGGGGCCGCTTTACAGAAGTGTTGGGGGCTAGGCCTTACTGTAATCACAGAACTTTGTATCATGCAATGTACCACTTAAGCTTCTGGCTTTAAAGGTCACTGCAATGGTCTAACAAATGTACATCTGAAACTTTAGCCCACAAGTAACCCTCAACTATGAGACACCAAAGTGGTACCTATGTACCAAATATGAAAGGTTACATGGTTCTGCATGTCTGGAGACAGTACACAAGGTCTATGGGACTGAGTCCATGCACCACTTTCAGGGACGTGCAACTTTTCGGGCTCTGCAACTTTCGAGGCCCAGGTCTCCAAAGACAGGGGCATGTCTGCAAACACACACAGGAACGATTCAAGTTATAAGCTTCATTTGGCTCTTTATGTCTAGAGACTAGTAGGCAAGACGAGTCAGTTTTTGTCAACAGAGTTGACTGTCATTCACAGAAAGTCAGGAGTTTGCTTCCTAAGAACGTAGGGATATGAGGGTGTCTCAAAGACCCACTTTTCCTCTTGATCAATTTTGCTGATAACTGGACAGGTAAAGGAGACCCATGTTCTGAGTGGAATCTATACCAAATACCAAACCCTTTTCAAGGGCTGAGAGTGAGGGGAACCTAGACTGTGCAGCGGGAAAGTGAAATGCTGCAGCTCTGTGAGCATCCAGTGTTGGGGGCCGGGATTCACCCCAGGAGCTTCATTTCTCTGCAGAAGAGCCACACTGGCGTCTGGAACTGCTTCTGAAATACACAGGAAAGCAGATGTTGAACAGAGCCTGATGGGCAGAAAGATGTACCGCTCTGACCCACTTCAAAGAATTCTGAATTTTCCCTAAGTTATAGTTTTTACTGCCCTTCGGGCATCTGAACTATTTATCTGATGCCCATCTCTGCTTCTGGTCACACTAATTGGATACTTATTTGTTTGTCCAGACAGCTTTTCTCTGTGTAGCCCTGGCTGTCCTGGAACTCATTCTGTAGACCAGGCTGGTCTCGAACTCACAAAGATCTGCCTGCCTCTGCCTCCTAAGTGCTCCCCAGCTGGACTCTTACTCTCCTTATCTATTTCACTGGTACTAAAAAAAATGTTACAGACGTTTCTCACTTTCTATTTAATCGATGGCTTTACTACCACTTTTATTTCCTTTCTTCTGCTTAGGAATTTGATCCTTTTCTAGTTTAAGATAGCAGCTTACGTCATTAATTCTGTGTCTCTCGCTTAATCTAACAGTTTAAGTTATTCTCTACCCTTGGAATATTTTCTGAAAACTGAAGTTTTTACTATTGTTTACTTCAAAATTGTTTCCTCACAGATTTCTTCTCCAACACATGTTACTGAGAACCATGCTATTTAATTTCGAGCACTGGACGGCTATTCCAGGTATATTTCCATAACCCTTTCTAAAGTGATTTTCTTAAAAAACTTACTGAAACTTCCTATGACCCAACACACGGTTCACCTTGGTGAATACATTATATGTTGGGAATACTAATTTAAGGTATTACTTTTGTTTATGTTGCAGAACATTTGTTTAATGTTGTAAAGATGTGTTGCTTTTGTTTATGCGGCACTGTTTAACTCTATGAAGCTGTAGACACCTGGTGGTCTAATAGAGAGCTGAACGGCCAACAGTAAGGTAGGAGAAAGGGTAGGCGGGGCTGGCAGGCAGAGAGGATAAACAGGAGACATCAGGGAGGAGAGAAAAGGGAGCAACTGAGAGGGACAGGGGAGGATGTCAGCAGCCAGTCACCCACCGAATAAAAGTGAAAGACGTACAGAAGCAAAGGAAAAGGGTAGACGGGGTAATTTAAGGAAAGCTGGCAAGAAACAAGCTAAGGCCGGGCATTTCTAACTAAGAATAGCCTGTGTGTGATTTATTTGGGAGCTGGGAGGCGAACCCCTCAAAAAGAGTAAAACAAGTACAACCATATTCAATTAAAAGATGTTTGTCATCGTCTAGAGCACTCTATAAATGCTGACTAGATCAAGTTGGCTGAGCGATGCTTATAACACTCATGTTACTCGTTTTGTTCTATTAAGACGGTGTTGATTTAAACAAGCTTTAACATTTATATGCTTTTATTCCTTTTAGCTGTTTTGTGTATGCATGTTGGCTTGCATTTGTGTAGGTACTACATGTGTCTGCCGTGGAGGCAAGACTGTTCGCGGAGGCGCGGGGGATTGAACCCAGGCCCTCTATACAAGGGCAGTCAGTGCTTTTAACTGCTGAGCCATCTCTCCAGACTGATATTTCTATTCTTTTTTTTTCCGCTGTTTTTTTTTTTCAAGGGAAGGTTTCTCCGTAGCTTTAGGGCCTACCCTGCAACTTGCTTTGTAAACAAGGCTGGCCTTGAACTGCCAGTCTCTGCCTCCCGACTGCTGGGATTAAAGGTGTGCACCACCACCCCCTTCTTAAGAGCCTATTTACAGAGACATCTTGGACGTCCACCAGAGAAGGTCACATCTCAATTCACATCACCTAGATTGAGTTCTATGGCACAAGACAATTCATATTTGGCTATAAGGGGAGTGTGGGACCCATTGGACAAGGCTCTGCACCTTGGCCTGCAAATCAGCATTAATCATCTGAATTGAAGAAGTCCACACAGGTGCCACTCTGGAAAACTCTTAACTATTGCAAGAGCAAACAAATGACTGCAGACGGAAATGGGGTTATTGTCCAGTTGTTTTTACTTATCCGCTTCTCTTCCTTCCTCCTTGGTTGTTGTGCACTAAAAAAAATGTAATTTTTTAAAAAGAGAAACTATGGGATATGCACCAACTTAGGGCAACTAAACACTACCACACTGGATGATGAATGAATAACCGAAGTCAAGAAATGTTAAAAAAATTCCTAGAAAAAAATGAATATGAAAACACAACATCCCCAAACTCATGGAAAATAACATCCTAAGAGGACAGTTTACAGCTACTGGTTCCCAAAGAAATTATAGACACTGCAAATGAATTACTCAATGATACAGCTTGGGGCCTTGGAAAAACAAAAATAAGCCAAACTTCAAATCAGTACATGGAAAAAATGACATCAGGAAAGAAATTAATGAAATAGAAACAATAGCAGAAAGAATGAAACAAAAAGTTGGTTATTTGAACAGCTAAATGGAGTTATTAAACCCTTAGCCGGACCAAGAAAAATAAGAATTACAAAACAGATGAAAAGAGAGACATTACAAGAGATACTGATGAAATTTGTAACATCATTAAGTCTTAACTTAAAAACTTACATTTCACTGAATTGGAAATGCTGTTAGAAACGAATGAATTTTTTTAAAAAGACTTATCATGTATACAGTGTTCTGTCTGCATGTATGCCTACAGGTCAGGAGAGGGTGCCAGATCTTACTACAGATGGTTGTGAGTCATTATGTAGTTGCTGGGAATTGAACTCAGGATCTCAGGAAGCGCAAGCAGTGCTCTTCACCACTGAGTCATCTCTCTGGCCCCAGGAATGGATTTATAGATACATACGACTTACAAAAATAACATGAAGATGAGCAATTATGTAGTAGCAATTTAAGGTCCAGATGGATTCACTGGTGAATTTTATCAGACCTTCCAAGAACTGAAACCAGCACTGCTCCAAATACTCCATAAGACAGAAAAGGAAGGACCATTACCACACTCTTCTATGATGCTACTAACCTGATACCACAACCAGACAAAAATGTGACAAAAGAAAATTTCAGATCAATCTCCCTGATGAACATAGAACAAACACTCTCAACAAACCATCTACAAATGAATTCAAGAAAAAGATCATTCACAATCAGCAAGCTGGGTCCAGACATGCAGAGATGGCTCAATAGACAAATATCAATACATGTTATCCTTCTCATGTTCACAGCCCTAAAGACACTCAGAATGGAAGGAATATCATCTCTCCATCATGAAGGCTACACGACAAACTTGTATTTTGTTAATATAATTCAAAGGTGTCCATTTTCTGTTCTCCTATTCAATTGTAGTAGTCTTAAACTAAAGCCACAAGACCAACAGAACAAAAAGAAAACCAGCAGGAAGGGAAGAGGTCCAGGAGTGAGCACCATCTTCTACAAGAGGGTAAGACACCACCAGAAAACTTTTAAGAACTGATGAACACTCTCAGCAAAATGGCACGATACAAAATGAACATAAAACCCAGCAGCCTTCTTACATACCAGTAATAAACATACTCGAGGAGGCAATAAAGAAAAGAATTCCATTCACAACAGCCTAAAGAGATACTTTGGAAAAAAATTAACAAAGGACAGGAAAGATCTGCATAATGAAAATGCCTTGAGTTTCACAAGTTGTGCAAATGGGACACTAAGGCTGAGAAAGCATAAATCCAAATTCTTTTCCCTGCCACACCCCGACCCCTTAACATGAGCCCTGAACTAAGTCCTGTCAGTGTATCTTGTGTGAAGAACCCCACTGGGTCGTGAACTAAGTCCTATCGGTCTCAACTGTTCTTCTGTTGGTGTATCTTGTGTGAAGAACGCCACTACCAGCACAAACTATTCAACTTTACAACAGGCACAAGCCACAGAACAGCACCAGTTTGACCCAGCTTTCATGTCTGTAAAAACATGTCATGCTTGTTGTTGATGGGGACTCAGGGAAAATTACAAACGTAAAGTGGGTAGGCACCAGGAGCATAATTCAGTTAAAAAGCAGCAACCATTATCTAGTGTGTATGTGGGAGCAAGAGTGCCACAGTGTGCATGGGCAAGGCGAGGACAACTTGCAGGAATTGGTTTTTGCCCCCCCCCCCCACCATGTGAAGCTGAAGGACCTAATCCAGGTCATATCTAACCCACCTGCTTAGCCATCTTGCCGGCCTACTAGCATCTATTTTATCCACATCACCTAATATGTATGGATTCACCTGGTTATCCTACAAGCCCTTTGGTTTCCAAAAATATTGACTTTCCTGAATCTACAATGCATCAATTTAATACTCTAATCAGACTAATTGTGCAGTGTTCTATAAATCAGATTTGTTTTGTTTTATGAAAAGCACTGGACTCAAAGAGCAACAAAGACCACAAAGAATAGTTTTTTTTTTTAAACCAAGCTATGAAAGAGTTATACTACCAGACTTTTTGATACCCAGACAATTATCAGGTCTAATGGGTAGAAAGTTTGTTTGCTGTATGAACAAAGGAGCCTAATGCCTAACTCAGAGAGTAATGCAGTCTGTTCCACATACAGTACAATTAAATCTTCACCATAACAAAATATTAATATGTATTTTAAAAACCACATTTTCAAAAGCATTTTAATTTTCTGAATTTTAATTCAAGTACAAGTCAGCTAGTTAACATAAATACAGAATAAATGCACATAATTTGCAGCCATGTACAAAAATGCAACAATAGCAACACTCATATAAATGGGCAAAACTCATCAGCTCTTTTAAAGCTGGCTGAACTATAAGTGATTGGTATAACTTAATTCACATCCACTGGGGTACAGTCAAAAAAGTTTAACATAACTGAACAGAACTAGACTTTTTAGTTTCTAAAATGGGCAGCATAAAAACCAAGGTAGAGTTAAGGAGAAACAATGTTAGAAAAGCTATGTGAGGGGCAGAAAGCACTTGATTTCACAGGGTAAAATGCGGTCCTGTTAGCAGACACCCATCTTCTTAGGAATGTTAAGTCATGATCAGTGAGGACAAATGAGCTGTCTCAGCCCTACAGGGGTCCCTATAACACGAGCAGTTTGCAGAAGAGCATGTAAACAGAGATACAAAGCAGGTCCTTAGAGAAAGGGGAGATTAATTCCTACCACTTAAGTTCTTCAAATTGAAATCGCTATTTCATGGTGATTTTAAAAAGCCACTTTAAATACATTTTTTTTTCTTTTGAACACCCCAAACTGCACTCATCCTAACAAGGCTAACACACAGCAGACATCCAGGGTTAGGAGACATGGCTGGGCTCAGTGACCTAAGGATGTTGTCATAGTTTCAGAATTCTAAGCCAGTTGAGCTCCCTCTACTAAGTCAGGCTGGTTCTACAGTCATATAATGAGAACTGGGACAGATCTGGTGGGCATGGTGGGCAGGGTCTGTAATACCAGCACTTAGTAGGCTGAGGCAGAAGAATTCGGAGTTCAAGGTTATCTTGGATAATAAGAGACCCTATCATAAAACAAAAAGCATAGTTTGGTAGTAGAGCATTCCCTGGAAATTTAAAGCACTATATGGTATATAAGCTAGAGCTCCACAGTTCACCAACTGGAATACCCAAATTTCAAGCCTTTGAGCCACAGCAGCAGAGTCCCTGATGAGTGAGGGTTTGCTTCCAGTGGCTACTGTTCTAGCTTGTCTGAATAAGTTCAATTTTCTGAGAGGACCACAACAAAAGTATACAACAAGGTCCACTCTAGCTCTCTAAGACATTTTTAACAAGATTATCTGATTGAAAACAATTTTTAAAAACCCAATGCTCTGAGTATGCACAGCTTTTTAATATTACAATGGACTTAAGAAAATCTTTAAATCTTTAAAGAGACAAACTATATATAATACACATATATGTTTCTAAATTATCTCTGTCATAAAGTAAACTATGGCAGACAGTACTCAGGGGAAAAACAAAACAGACCTCATTGCTCCTTTCCAATGACTGCTTTCAAAGTAAATACTAAGACTTTCTTGCAGAACATACACCACAACTCTTTAAACACCGAGTACAGCTCACTAGAGGCTAATGGAAAGTTCTTCTTACGAAACACAGAACGCATGTTCATCCTTGAAGGACACTTATTATGGATCTGCTACAACTACACAGGCTGTTCCTTAGCTGCTGGTTTTCTTGTCATTCTTCATCATTCGAGATCTGTGTAACACAGGAGAACATGTCCTACATTCAACACAACTAAGAGTTCTGGATCTTCACAGAGCAAATGGCACTGTATCAGGCAGTATCAATGGCACCTGAAGAGGCAAACACTATAGCCTGAGACCTTCTCTACAGATTTAAGTTAAACCCCAGGTGAGGATTTATTTTTGGTATGTTCCATGTAACAAATGTCAAAGCTGCGTGAATTCCAAAGGTAACAATCTGAACTCGCCTTTGGTCTCCAAATAGACTGGAATATTTTTAATTCCAAATGAGCACCTCAAGGACATCCAGTTATTGGTTACAAGGAAGTCAAGGTGAGAAATTTAGGAGGGCGTTAAACTTCATTGGTGACAGCAGCGAAAGCTTTCAATGGCACGCGGCTTTTTCCATAGTGTGGCATTACACAGTACACGGCACACTTAGAACACTGGAAGATCTCCAAAATATCTCCAAAACATGTCTGAAAATCCAAAAAAATATTATGAACACTGCTTCTGCCTAATACCTAAAATATTTTAAAAAATTAACATGAATTCTTACCCCCTTAAAAGGCCACAAAGTGCATTCACATAGTCATTCTGAAGAGAAAGCCATTGCACAAAATGTAAGGTTAGGGTACACCGATGAGTACCACAGTGGAGTTTAATTTAGAAGTTTTATTTATATACTAGTATAGCAAAATCCATTGGAAAATCTATAGTACTACAGCAAACACCTTTATAATGGCCTTATATAATACATTTAAATTGTTAAAAGGTGTCACTGACTCAATAGCAAAATTTAAAAACTCTATCTTGTTAACACATTGAACTGAAATTCGCTGACTTTATGATAGAACATTCAGGAAACTAGGACAGATAACATCTGTCCAGTGCAGCACACTGACGGACAAACTCCTGGTCGACTACGGTTGCTGTCACATAGCTGAAGACCTCTTTTTGTAATATTTATCTTGTCCTAAACATTAGCATCACTTCAAGGGCAAAAGTGAAAAATTACCATTTTCTCTATCAACCAAGAATAATCTATACAGATGTGGAAATAATTTAGAGGTTAAAATTCTTACTGTAAAAGTAAGAAGAACAGACTCAAAAGTCACTAACTTCTCTTCTTTTGTAAATAACACGTGGGTATGAGAATGTGATAATCACATATGGCTCTATTCATGCATATGTAATTGGAGAAGATGTGACGAAGCACTTGTCATAAAGTCACTGAGTTGGCATCCACTAGCTTATTTTATAGCCCCCACATTAACCATGCACATCTGATATGATAAAAGTCCACATTGTAATAAATATATTAGTTGTAACCAAAATATTCTAATGCTGAAAGTAAGGTATTTAGATACCATTTCACTGGTTGTCAAATACAGTGACTACTGACGCCAAATTATTTTAGAACACTGTACCAGGCAGGGCCCTCTCAGGAAAATCGTCTTAAGGATCTATCTATCATTATTTTACAGTATTACAAAAGATGTTGCAATTGTCACCACTATCTTTGGATAATTACTTAGAGATGACTGTTTAGAAGACTGAAAGAATGCAATTAACACCATATTCTGGATATCATAAATCAATTAAAAAAAATCCATAGTTGTGAACAATAGTAGAGAAAACGGCAATTTTAAGAAACGAATGCTTTTCGAAGCATTCTCTTAGAGGTGGCCCAGGGCCTGTTCACTGAAAGATTAATGTAGTGTGGTACTTTACTTCCTATAGCCAAACTTCCACTCAGCCATAGTAGTTACATGCTTCCAGACTACTGCCTTCTGTCCACCATGCTGGCTTCAAGATTCCATGGTCCACTGTGATCTTTTGGTCTTCCTGCTCTGTCGCATGACAGCCCACGCTGCTATCCATTAAGTAGATAGACCACCAATTCATAGGTGGCCATCATAATGGCTGTGTTTGGAATTTGTCTCACCAGATGAGTTGTTAGGCCACGGTAAAGAGACCCATAACCTTCTTCTTGAACAATCAAAGACAGTGTCTGAAAAAAAGATCTGTATTTTGTTCCTTCTTCTCGTAGTCGTGTTCTTACAACTTCTGTTTACGAAAAAAAGAAAAATCAATTTACTGAAACATTACTCTTATCTTTCCACTCTCATCATACAGAACATACACCTGCTATTACTCTAGAAATGCAGGATAGTGGTTCAATGCATAGCTTACCGAACCAGTCAGACTACATAACAGCAAACTAGTACAGCCCAGATCATATACACTAGTTAACATATCTGTTGCAGAAACAGATAAAAGGGTGTATATGCAGCATGATAAATAAATAATACCCACATATATATGGATATAAGAATTAGAAATGAATATAGGAATTAAGCTATGAATATAGGAATTTTTTTTGGCAGGCATGCTTAATGTGCCAACACCAAATAACATAACAAAACTGCTTGGGCCCTTGCAGTTTAAAGACTTTAAATTTGAGATCCATTTCTGATGTACCCTTGGGCAATTACTGAATTTTTACATTTCTTCTTGTTTCCAATTTGAAAATGATGGCATACCTAACATTATTAAGAACAACATTTTGAGTCGGGTGGTGGTGGCACACATCTTTAATCTCAGCACTTGGGAGGCAGAGGCAGGTGGATCTCTGTGAGTTCAAGGCCAGTCTGGTCTACAGAGCGAGTTCCAGGACAACCAGGACCACACAGAGAAACTCAGGCACTCTCTTACCGTGTGGATACGCTATGGTTGTGGCACAGGTTTTTGAGGTGGCAGCAGCTAGCATCATTCTCACAAAATCCGATGCTTCTTTCACAGACTCTTCATCACTTTCCATCATGGAAGCAGTCTTACACTCCAGCAGTTTTTGCTTTATACTTTCATAAATAACAAAATGGATAACTGTCTCTGATATGCCGGCATAGGAGGCAGACATGCCTCTATAAAATCCTCTCAGTCCATCTGTTTGATATACTTTACGAACACATTCAAATGCACCCATTCGCTTTTCCCCACGATTCCTGAAAGGAAAAGAGAGAAAACAACTGACATTAATTATTGGAAGTTTTTTTATCAGTTAACAATATATATATATTTTAATATGACACTCTACTAAATAATGGTCTTTGTCAACTCATTAAGAATTTCAAAGTATATGTGAGCTCAAGGCAAGCCTGGTCTACAAGAGCCCCAAAGCCACAGAGAAACCCTGTCTTGAAAAGCTAAAAAAAAAAAATTAAGTATACATTTCTTAGATTTCTCATTTCTTTTCTCCTAAATTTGTTCTATTAAGATGGATATCATATAATTATCTTACCAAACACACAGCACACTGTGACTCTTCAGTTTCCTGTGCTCCTCAATGTGGGAGAACTCTATGCTCAAGTATTGACTCAAGGAAGACTCATAGCATCAAAAATCCAAACCCTACACTGTCATCATTCCTGTTCTAATTATACTTAATTTTCTTTGCATTTAGTAACACAAAAACAATGAGGGCCAGGTATGATGGTGCACACCTTTAATTCCAATACTCTGGGAGACAGAGGCTGCTGGACCTTTGTGAATACGAGGCCAGCCTATTTATACAGCATAAAAACAAACAAACAAACAAACAAACAAAACCTCTCAAACAGTCCCCAATAAAATTAAAAAAAAAAAAAAACAACACAACAACAACTGAGGAACACTGTATCACAAAGCAAGGGTTACGACTTTCTTCCATTTCACCCAGGTCCACCTGAAAACGTACCAGACAAATGTAATGCCTATGTGGTGTCCTTGTGAGTAGCTTAGTAAACGATGATTCTGTCTCTATAGTTACAAGGTGCTTACTCAATATCTTTCCCAAGATAATCTTTAGTACCACTTAAAGGTACAGATTCACTTGTAAAAACACTATTAATACATCATAGGAATACTACCTCCTAGCTCAGGGTTTTTATACATAGGTCACTGGATTTGAGCAATGGGCTTCACTTTAGACTAGCTACCATGTACCTTGTTTAGCTATTGGGAGGCCCTTACAAGCAATTCATACAGGTGGGTAGAATATCACTTTCTGGCTTGGTTAACCTATTGTTTCCCAATAAAAAGCACATGAAACTCTTTAACATACAGGCAGTTTTCTTATTTACTGTCTCATTATCAACTAATGTAACTTTTTTGCATCCGAGGGGAGATCCACATTTCAAAATGAAACAAAACCAACAATAAATACTCAGCAGTAGCCCTCACAGCACCAGAAAGTGCTATTCAGGATGCTGGGAAGATTTCAACTAGATTTTACTCAGCTGTGGACCCTGTGTGCAACAATATTGACTGGCTAGGCGAGATGAACCTACTGGTGCAATACTGGCAAGTCTATTTCAGGGGATACTCAATCTGCTTTCTGACTGAACGTGAGGCTTGCTCCATGGCAAAGATTCACATTTGGTTCTGAAAACTGTCAAAACCCTATGGCGAAGTGGGCAAGCTACTTGTGTTTTCCTCAAAGAGCAGAATACCCTTGTCATATTGCCTTCCAAATACTATGCTCATGTCCATAGAATGCTGATGCCAGCTTCCTTCTGTAGTGCTGAGCCATGACTGCAGACTGGTCAGTGTGCCAAGAACAAACGACTGGTGAATGCTCAGCTATGATGGGACACAAGCCCCTCCGAGGACCAGCAAACACTACTGGAAGAAGGGCTGGAAGGAAGTAAGAGCCAGAGGAATAAAAATAGGTGTGGAACACTGCCCAGTCATAGTGTGACTGCAGTGTGGCAGCTGGGATGACCTGCATAGGATCTCTACAAAACTGGGCTGGTCAAGACTATCGGGGGAGGGGAAGGGGCTCATGGGATGCCACTTTTTCCTGAAGATCTGGATGTAGTTAAAGGTTGATGGGGGGAGAATTTCTTCAGTGGTATAGCTATCTTAAGGAGCCTGCCTTATTGTAAATAAACTGTTACCCATGCTCCTATAAATAACCCTAAATAAATTCACAGCTGCATACTCAAAACAGACAAAAGCAGAACTGGAGCTAGTTAGAAGAACAGGATCACAGAGAATGGGGCAGGAGAGAGTAACGGGGGTGAATGGCAGAAACGCATCATGGGCATGTATGGAGATGTCATAATGCCATTCCATGTTTGTGTATAAACAGGATAAAATGAGGTAAGGCAACCTGGCCCTGAGGCATTACTGATACAAATTTATATAAAAAACACTTAAATCTATGTTAGCTTATTTTACTTTCAAGAATAAATATGCCTTAAGCTGGGTGTGGTGACTCATCTGTAAGCACAACACCTGGGAGTCTGAGGCCAGAAGAGGGCAGCCTCTGTTCCTCCTGGGCTACACGAAGACCCTATCCCCAAACCAAACCAAACCAAACCAAACCAAACCAAACCAAACCAAGCAAGCACATACCTTGCATCAAGCTGTAACCGGGTCTTTATAAGCCAAATGGGGTTTGTTGCAGTGATTGCAGTAAAACCTAAACAAATATATTTGAAATGAATGTCAGTAGACAGGAACCACTATTCACACTAAGGATCTTTACACTGTATGAATCTACAGTAACGACAATGGCTACAAAGGTTTAAACTATTAACTGAAGTAAAGCTTTACACTTTGAACACCTGTTCATCCACATAAATTCTCCATTCTGGCCTTCCTAGAAGAATCTTATCTCCCCTCAAGTGTCGCTCTAACTCATGTGCAACAGGGTGCTTGCTCTCTACTCTGTGAGCCGAGCTCACAAACAGCAACTCTGTGCATTCTGCAATAGCTGCCTAGGGCAGTCACATCACCTGCACACTCCACTCACATGGACGTCTACACAAATGGCACCACTCACTAACAAGAAAGATTTGTTGGGCCCCGTTTTTTAGTTCGTGTTTTTTTGTTTTTGTTTTTTAAAGGAAGTATTAGCACAGAAGTAAGGTTTCTGTTAGGGTTAATAGGTGGGATCTACTTGTCATCCAATTAAACAAATAAAACTCTAAAGTCACTGGTACAGATAGTGAAGAAAGTCAGTGGGGTAGAAGGCACTCTCTCACTAACATTCAAGTGTCGTCCAGTAACTACTGTAGAGAGCAGTCCCCACGGTGGCTCAGGCTCAGACAGTAAATTAGGATCTCTGGTACGTGAGTTTTCTGGACCATGCACTATCTTTTACTTGGTGTCTTCCTACTTTTAGAAGAACAACACAGAAAATGCAGTCTTAATGACAGGAATTTATAAAGATGTTTCACCTATACAAAACAGGGTATTCCTTTTGCTTTCACATTTAAGATCAGTAATACAAACTTCAGAGAATTACATTTACTCAATTGGCCTTTAAATTCACTGAAAACTCACGAAGAGAAATAAGAAACTTAGCTATTTAATACCTTCTATCAAATACTATCAAATCAAGCAGATTGTTTTTAAAAAGATATACTATATTCATCGCATTTAAATATGAACAAAAATATTGTGATGTGTTTAATACTACTTTAAGAGCAGTTAGACTCAATGAAACTTTCCTTGGCTTTTAGAGCTGCTACGTAAGGGAAATAATTTTACCGAATTGTTTACAAAGCCAAACTAGGTTTCATAATGAATGCTCTTTCCCCTTCTGCAATACCAGATAATTAACTCACTCAAATTTTATTTGTTTTATGCCATGTTTTAACACTGTTGAAGTAGCCACATGACACACAAAGGGGGGGGGTCCTCAATTAAACCTATTTAGCAAGATATATGAAATCTTGGCTTATAACTTCCATAATTTTGTGACTAGTACATAGTTTCTGCTTTTCTTAAGTGCTTTTAATATTACATACATAAAGAGAAAAGAGACCAGTAACTATGGCAGCATTAGCTGGTAATAACATAATAAATGTGGAACAGATTGCTAAGGAACATCTTTTTTAATAAGGGGTTCTTCTCATGAGTACATTCTTGGTGAAAGAATAAATGTGACCATCTGACTAGTTTAAATGTTTGTCTCAGAATGAACTTACACTGTTATTTTCTTCCTTTGAGCCCTATTTTAAATGAGAAAGTTAAACTCAACATTTTAAAATTACGTATGATCAGGCATCAATACAGGTCAAAACACCACGTAACTCCTTGCTGGAGACTGAAATCAAGGCCTCACCACTGGTAGGCAAGTGATCTAACTACAAAGTCAGAGCCCTGACCACGATTCTTAAACAAGATTGTATCTCGTAAGTATTTTTAGTAGTTACATGTCTATGCAGCAAGATTAAGAGTTTTTAAGTAAAAAGATAGGGAGCAGTATAAATCTACAATTATTCATTATTCACAATAATTTTAATTATTTCTAGAAAAAACAACTTGCCTTCTTTAAAAACTTAATTTAAGAGGAATATAGTAGAAATCCTTCTTTAAACTAAAAATAAAACTATTCAGTTAAAAATTTTCATTTAACTTTTAAAAAAAGATTACCACCAATTTTAAATTTAAAATAAAACTTTTAGTTAAAGTTTCTGTCCTAAATCTCTTTCCAAGTCACAAAATCCCTCACTTTAAGATCTGAACAATACATATAAAAATTGAAGACTCAAATGGTAACTTTAAAGCTACTCTGTAAATAAACAATGTCAGAAAGCAAACAGCAGGTATTTCTCACTCAACTAAAATTTACTTCCAGACACAGTATGCACCAGGCCACGACTAAGATTTAGGTAAGTGAGAGAACGCTATCTTGAAGTTGGTATTGCTGAAGCTATGCTTGCTGTGGCTGTTCTGACTTAACTCTTGGAGGAACTGGTGCCTGTGCTCAGTACAGACAACCCACCAATCAGCAAACTACTGCTGGCTTGGATAAAGAAGCCAGGCATTAGCTTTAGGGTTTTAGCTGTTGGTTCTTTAAAATTTTGTACATATATATATGTACATATATATATATATATTTTAAAATATATACACATATATTTTTAAAAATGCCGATTTTTGAGTTTCACAGTATTACTTTCTTTTAATCAAAAAATAGTTTAAGTAGCAAATAGACATCTTTAGACTAATTAAATCTGGAAAAGTATAACCTATTAACACAAGAAATGAAACAAATGGAATAAGACAAAATTTATGTGGTAAGGCAGTTTGTGGTTATCCCCACTAAACATGTCTTCTTCCTACATTTACAACAAGCACGCAGATATTGGGCATGGCGATATAAAGTTTAAAAATTGCCTATCACTTTTTATTTTGCATTTTAGTTTTGCTACATTTTGATAAAAGGTTAATATATTCAGAACACCCAAATAAAACATTAAAACCAGCTGAAGAGTATAACAAAGTCCACTTATAATTAAGACTTTGTACTGTTCCAGAATCAACTAAGGCAAAGTGCCAATACATTTAGTTAGTAGTGTCCGTGTTTTATGAGAAAACTTTATATATAAATTTAAGTTATGCACCAAATAAAACTCCACTTGATAATAAGCCAATTAAAAATATAAACAAATCCCACCCATAGAAACTTGCTGAAAATGTTTAAGTGATATCTGCAGTATTGCATTTTGGTACTTATTTCAATTAAATCTGAAAATGCAAAACATATACAACCTAAGATAAAAGTATCAAAACTGTTTTAAAATTAAAACTACACTAAAACATCTAAGACTTCATTCACTATAGCCTGTACTTCTTAGAAAGTAGAGACACCAGTCTTTTCAAAACAGCAGTAATCAGGTCATTCAAATACCAACAGACTAGAGTGAAAAGCACTATATTAGAATTTTAAATGTTAGCTAAAACGTTAGCTAAGTAAAGACAGCTATCACTATTTAATAGTTGTAGGACAGACAGCATAGTATCAACTACAGCTCTCTCTAATATATTAATATAGTGTTGTCATTCTGGAGGCCAAGGCTATATTATAGCCAAGCTGAAGACCCCATGTTTACATGGTAACTGGAGAGTACCCCATGCTTCCTTCTAGAAGGATAACAAAGGGATCAGAGTTAAATCTTTATGAAATAATAATGCACACAAATCCATGTCCCACCTTCTACTCATTCCATAGCTATTATAAAATCCCAGGGTGTGTTTCTTATACTAGAGGCTGCAAGAGATGCTCAGATCAGTACTCACGAGGTTAAGTTAGTCCATATTTCTACAGGAAGTGACCTGCGGATGGGGAGCATGAGATGACACGATCTCACTCTTTTCTCGGGAGAAATGTACAGTAAATGCCTAAAATAGACACAGGCTTTTCTGTATCATAACAACAAGCAGTGACCTCATCAGATACATGTGTACAAACTGAATCCCACTGGAAGGATTTAAGAAATATTTACTGTGAGATCTTTTATTTTTTTGAAAATTTTAAGTAAGAAGACTATCAGAAAGGGCCTTGTGCTTTATTACAGAAGTGCACAGAGTACTGACAATCCCGCCATCTTCAGCAGATTCAGAGTCCAAATACTTACCTAAAAAGATGATCAATTTTTTCTTAAAGAAAAAATGCTAACCTTGTCAAGGGAGACTCTAATAAAAGTTTAGAAGGGATGCTATGTTCCATTTCCTACCACTGTTATCTACCATGAAAAGAGCTGCAGACACTTTTATCTGTTCTTTAATAATCAGATTATCTAGTGATTTAAAAACCAACCAAGCAAACAGAAATAAGAGGCTCAACAGAATATTAAAGTCTGGAACTTTGTGTAACTAATGAAGATCACAGTGCTAACAAAAGTACCTGTCACCTTTTGACTCTAGCAGTAATATTGCACATCCATACTTATGGAATATTTTGGATTATTTTGTATTAATTCTTGTGTTCTACAAAACAGAAAACAGGAAAAATGTTCACAAATAAGCATACAAAGCAGCTGTCCAACCATGCACCTGGCTGACTACTGTAAGGTAAACTTTATATTTAAGGAGTAAAAAAAAACACCTAACGTTACATTTAAATAATGAAGTTAAAAAAAAAATCACAGAAAAAAAGATAGCTTGAAAAAATGTGCTC
This sequence comes from Neodon shergylaensis, assembly GCA_025134845.1. Classification (NCBI taxonomy): domain Eukaryota; kingdom Metazoa; phylum Chordata; class Mammalia; order Rodentia; family Cricetidae; genus Neodon; species Neodon shergylaensis. The sequence goes on from JABTXL010001359.1 coordinate 6,833,615, forward strand.
TTAAAAACAAACAAAAAAATCCAAATAATAATTATGCATTCTGTAAGCATATATTACTCACTCGATATATTGATGACACAAAATGATTATATTATTGACACATTAGGAATTTCACACCAAATACATGGTTACAGATAAAAATAGAAACAGAAGTTTATTTCCTTTATACTTATGTCACATATAAAAAATATGTGCTCGTCAGGTAAACTTTTAAAAATTAAGAATTACTGTAAAGAAAGAAGAAACCATACATTTAGGCATACCAACGGGTGCCATGGTATATCAGAAGGCTACTCAAGATTATTTCAACAAGACAGAAACAAAGCAGATACCCCAATAGCTACAGTAAACAGTGTAACAACAGTCATGTATAAGGGGTAAAGGTAAAAACAACCAGGATTACTTGGATTAAATATCTTTGTAACTAGAAAATGTTTCAGTAAACAAAAACAAACAGCACATTTTAGCTGTGGCCATTTACAACACTGCCAAAAATGACTCTCTATGACTGCAGTTTTGACTAAGTCTAATATTTAAATTACATGTGTTAGTCGATCTGGGTAACATGCAAAATGAAACTAAAGACAGGCCCTGTGGCTGTGTATGCTGACTGGTGTGGTAAAATCTCCAGGTAATGGGGCTAACAGCCTCTTTTAATGCAGTTTTGCTACTAAGGTGACAAGGTTAGCATTTTTTTTTTAACAATCAGTTAAAATCTTTTTCACATAACTTATCTTTAAGTATTTTGTACCTCTTAAATCATTCTTTGATGTCCAAAAATATGACCCTGAAGAAAACCCAGAGCAATCTGCTGTTGATTATTTCAAGAATAAAGGGGGCAAAAAGCTACCTTAATCAATCTGTACTGGACCATTCTCTTTCACCAGCCATGTAGCTACACATAACAACCTGCAAAGCTAGATGTTAATGCTAACAAATAGTACAAGGAAATGCTGAAGGCGTAATTTTCAGGAAATATAACTGCAAACAAATGAAAAAATACTTTCAAATTACATGGTAAATGCAAAGGGTAATAAAGTCTGAATACGCATGCTTATCAATTTACCAAAACTGAAGGAATTCAAGTTGGGAAACAGTACTAATGAAGATATTATACATTTAAGAAAAGAATTTTTAATACGTTTTACTGGATTAATTTGCAATGTGATATAAAAACAATAATAAATTTTGGTGAGATATTCTAATATAATAAAATGTTTCTGTAAGAATTTAGATACCCTGGACTTCTAAATGTGTAATATTGAACCCATAACAAACACTGTCAACTTTAAAGTGACTAATCTCTTTTTCTTTTTTCTTTCTTTTTTCTTGAGACAGGGTTTCTCTGTATTCCTGACTATCCTGGAACTCACTTGCTCTGTAGAACAGGCCGGCCTCAAACTCAGAGATCCACCTGCCTCTGCCTCCCAAGTGCTGGGATTAAAGGCGTGCGCCACCACTGCCCAGCTTATATAGTTTCTTGATTTCAATTTTTTTTTAAAGTATAAACATTTCTTTTTAATTTTCTGGAGTTAGAGACAAATAGGCCCCACACACAAACGTCGACAATCTAGAAAGAGATTTTTAACCTGGTGTAATGGTTGCTGGGTTTATAACTAATTGGCCCAACTTTCACCTATACCCAGTCAAATCTGTGAAAGAAAAACATCTTTAACCAACATCTATAAATAGTACAATTAAAAAATTCTATTCTGTAACTAGGCAAATACTATTATACTAAGAACTAATTTTTAAAACTCAGTCTATCCAGATCAATCTAGTTATTTCATGGATAAGGTCCTCAAAACTCCCAGGAATCAAGATCTCCAGACTGCCAAATCAGAGTATACACTATCTTGACTTTAAGCATTGTCCCTTCCAGCTTCAAAATGTCAATTAGTCATCAACTGCAAATATAAAAAGTCTTGAAAACAATTTGTAAGCTATGTGCTAGATTTATTATATAGCAGAGGCTATCAGTCTTTTCATAAATCAGTATTTCAGGTTACATTTGGCTAAATTGGTTAAAATGTGGTTCAAATTAAACTATTCTAAAGAGAAAATCTTTAGCAGTTTAAGGCACTTATCACTAAGTGCACAATGGGAAGTCAATTTATTGATCAACAGCTGATAAAAGCAACTATAGTTTTCCTTACAAAGTTATAGAACAATTTGGAAATGGGTGGATTAAATAATTCCCAGAAAACTGGAAGAATTTCCTATTAAGAACTAAATTCAAGGCATTGTTTAACATGCATGGCAGCAAATGACTCCAGAACCAGAGTGACAAACCAATCTCTACCACTTACTCTTAGAAAGACCTGTGAGGGTTGTGCTGATCCAGAAGTTCCTGGAAACATTTCTACACAAGCATGCACACATAAACCAGTGTCTAAAGTTAAGGTCAGTATATAGTCTAGATTATGAGGAACGATAAACATCTTCTCAAACATAACAAATTATAGTAACTGGACCATAATAAAGATCACAAAAACTGTAGCATCCTAGCACAGGACACAACGAATACTTTACCAAGTACTGGCGGCACATTTCAGACAGAAGCCAAAACATGCAGCAGGAAGGCACTAACGGAAACTGAAGAGAGCAAATGGCAGCTCTAATTCCAGTGGGATTATGGCTGGACTCTTAAAGCATGAATGCATTAAATATTAGGCAATACACAGCAAAATAAATATACTATCTACTGTCTGCCACTTAAACTCTTTAATTACAGAGATGTAACTGATATCAGGTTTTATGTATAGCAAATGTTTTATTCAAACGAACAAAATCATCTTTATAGATTTTAATTATTAAAAACACACTATCTTATTTTGATATAAAGTCATCATATAATATTAACATTTCCAGGTTTGAGAAGTTTTACTATTAAATATTCATACCTGCCATTGCAGCTGAAATCATGTGTACTTGGGTAGAATCAGGATCAAAAACACCATTCAACTTTTCCTTGCAGTTTGAATAAGCAGCAAAGTATATTGCTCTAAAAATAATTAATAAAGCATAAATCTTTAAAATTCTAGAATAGAGAATTCTAATAAAGTCTCAGTCATATTCACTATAACATCAGTTTACCTATGTTTCCACTGAGCATGTTTTATACTTTACAAAGGCTAAACTCCAGTGTAGTTCCCAGCACCCACTCTCACAGCTCCTAAGCTGTGCTCAACACTGACAACGCGAATCACATCCTGTGCACCAGTGAGGCTATGCTATTTGCATTTCTGAGTTAGTGTACTTAACCTGAGTTAGGTGGTCGTAACTTTAGAGGTAGAGTTGATCTAATTGATCTGATGCTGGACAGTTTTGAGAATCTGTAGTATATTTTACCCTACAAACACATACAGAGTAGGTTTACACATTCTACTTTTTGGTGCTGGAGATCCCACCCAAGTCTTTATTCTTTTTATACCTCATGCCCACAGTATGTTTGTTTGTTTATTTATTTATTTATTTTCCTTCAAGACAGCGTTTCTCTGTAGTTTTGGACCTGTCCTGGAGCTAGCTTTTATAGCCCAGGCTGGCCTCAAATTTACAGAGATCCGCCTGCCTCTACCTCCCGAGTGCTAGGATTAATAGTCGTGCGCCACCACCGCCTGGCATTGCCCCACAGTATTCTTAAGACAAAATAATTTTAACAAATGTGATCAGGTCCATTGGGCCAGCTTTAGGTTTTGCAATGTGTATAAAATACTCCATTAGACTTGGAGCTCTTTCAGCCTTTGAAGTACTGAATTATTGCCTTGCTGAATCAATATTGCATTATTTCTCAACAAAGCTGACTTACAGTAACAAAGTAGACCAATAATTGGTAATGGAGAGTTTCATTACCCCGTCTTTTCCTTCTGATTGTCTAAGTATTCTGCCTGCAGGTAAGTGTTCCAGGTGCATGCAGAGCCCATGGAGACCAGAAGAGGGTGTCAGATTCTCCGGACCGAAGTTATAGATGATTTTGAGACTCCACGAGAGTACTGAGAACTGAATTTAGGTTCAGTTCTTAAGAATGCAAGAGCAGCAAATGCTCTTAATCACTAAGTCATCATCTCTCTAGCTTCCACTACTGTACTTTTAAAACATGTATTAAAAAGGGGGGGGGGGGCAGGCACGTGGCTTTCACCTGCAAATATTAGCAGTCAGCAGGGAAGACAAGAGGATCTTAAGTTCAAGAGTAATCTAAACTACAAAGTGAGAGCCTGCTTCAAAAAAAGAGGGGGCTATTTAATAATACAAAACAAAATGTTCCATTTATAAGGAAAATAACAAAGAAAACAAACAAACAAACCTACAATCTTAGGATACACAATTCCAAAACAGGAAGGAAAATAAACTCATTCCTAAGAAAGAATCACAGAAGACATCTTAATGAAAAAAACAGGTTATGTAATAGACATATAGAAAATATAAATAAAAAATAAAACATCAAATTATAATAAAGAGAGTGTAACTACACAAAAAATTAAACATGACAAAATGTCAAAATAAAATTTAGTACATTTAGTAAGTATTAAAAAGATGGACAGTAGCCAGCATGCCTAAGTATGTGGCTGTCCTGGTTTTGAATGCAAGATAAGGCTGCGCAGCCTCATAACTACTATGTAGGCAACCAAGCTCAGCTCTGAAAAATTTCTTAAGATGAAAGAAGTGAAATCCAGTAAGTAACAAGGTGTGGATGAGGTATGTGGTTTAAAGTACAGAACTAGGTGTCCATATACATTCTAAATAGGAACTTTTCTGGACAGCATTCTACCATGGAAGAATCCAGTTGCGGGGGATCTGATTCTTTCTTCTGACACATGGTGTACATACATGCATGCAGGAAGAATATTCATACGTAATAAACATTTTAAAAAATACCTACGTAAAGCCAGGTTAACCTCTATAATTCTAGTACTCAGGTGTCTTAGGCAGGAGGCAGGTAAATGAGGCTAGGAGGGCTACCAAGTGAGACTGTCTCAAAACAAAAATATACACCCCTCACACACATACACCAAATCCTTTAAAAAAACATTTATTTATTTTTAGGAAAATTTAAGTTACTACAGTTAAATTTAAAGCATAATTTCCAACACTTTATCATAAAACATCAGTTTAGCCTTGATCCCTACACTCTGGGAGGTAGAGGCAGGTGGATCTCTGTGATTTCAAGGCCAACCTAGTTTATAGATCAGACCCCCACCCCCACAAAAAAAGAACCCATCCCACATCAGTTTATATTCGGCCCTTCCCATTAAGTATAAAATTCTTCTAATTCCTAAGGTCAAAAGAGAATATAAGCATTTTCTCAGATAGTATAATAGGCAAGTCATTAGTTATGAGAAAATTAAGATTTCAAAAGCATTACTAATATACTAGGTCTTAGTCAATCCAATTTAAAGATGCTATTTTAATTTATAGTTTCAAATATAGTATTTTCCCCTCAAATCTCAGTTCCATTCATAACAATTTAAAATATGAAACTGTCTACAAATACTTTTGAACTCAGAGTTACTTTATTCCACACTTCATTTTCCAAGTGTGAGTTTTAACAGTTTAAAGCAAACATTACACCTTTTCCCTGACAAGAAACATTTCCTAACAGTGAATGTTAGTCCCAGAATCAAGCTTTTCTTTGTAGATTCCTTCTGACTAGCACCAGAAACTCTCAAATACCTTCCCACAAATACTGAAAAGTCGTATATATAAATTTAACTGTGTCTACAAATGATTATATCCAGATACCTTGAAACAAAGACTGCTATAATTTTACTTAGCCTTTTTTTTTTTACCTGGAGGGTGCCACCCCCACTAAGTTGGGGCCTAATCCTCTAAACAATGAGCGAGGACCCTCTTTTTTCAGGATAACTCTAAAAAGAGAAAAAGAAATATTAGAAAGAAATGCTGTTCTATCGTCCTTTACTAATATCCTAGAACAAAACCAATTTCTCCTATTTATAATATATCTTTCCAGTCCAATTTCATTGCTATAAAAACTTTGAGGGGGGGGGGAACAGGCAAAGTACTGAAAAATCAAAGTGATTTACTAGTAATAAAACTTGTGCATATTCTTTTCTAAAATGTCTGGCAAAATGGCTCAGTTGGTAAAGGTACTGGCCACTGGGCCTGAGGATCTAATTTGGATCTCTGGAACTGACCTAATGTTGGAAGGAAAATTGACTCCACACAGTTGCCTTCTTTCCTCTACATGTGTACTGTGCCATGTATGTACCTATATACACATGCATAAAATGTTTAAAAATAATAGTTTTATTGAGGTATGTAGGCTCATGCTTGTAATTCCAACACTAGGAGGCTGAGATATGAGGATTACCCCGAGTTTGAATGAGTTAAAAGTCTCAGAATACCAGAGGAGAGGAAGAAGTATCTAGACTGTGACACTGACTTGCTTTCTCTCTCCTTTTCACTTCATCAGCAAATTCAATCCCACAAGCAGAAGTGTAGCTTCTTCCTGGTACTGGGGATCAGACTCAGCTTCACACACAGAAGGCAAATCCTCCACCATAAGCTGCAGCCCAATCCTGGAAACTACCTCAAGTTCTGAAGTCCGATGTTAATCAACAGTTTCAGTGAGATGCTATGGCAAGTCTATCACCCTAACATTCCATGGCTTACTAGAACGCTTGGTAAATTTCCCCTCCAATTAGTTAATATCTAATATATTGAGAACTTAGTGTATAAAGAGCTCATGACTAGATAAAAAAAAAAAAAAGATATAGGCCCTCACACTGAAAACTCTACTGAACAGTTGAGAAAAAAAGCATATTAATGCAAATAATTTAATAGGTCACAATAAGCAAATATTGTACAAGACATTTATCCCCAGTAGAAAAAGGGAAAGAGAGCCTAAAGCATAACAGGGTTTCTGAGATTAAGTGGTTTCATGAAGCTGCAGAGGTGAGATGGAGAATACTTTAATGGAGAAACCAGCTGTGGTGGCTGTGCCTGTGGTCCAGCTGTGGTGGCATGTGCCTGTGGTCCAGCTGT
>JABTXL010001359.1:6845333-6931869 GCA_025134845.1 Neodon shergylaensis
AACTAATGGGCCAGGCAGTGTTTAAAAGAATACAGTTTCCATGTAATTATTTTGGGTAAAGCTAGCCGGGTGGTGGGATGCACCCTGCCGCTCATACTACATGTAAGAAACATAAGCATAAACAACTTAGCAAGAGGTAAATATTGAACCAAACAAAAAGAAAAAGGATAGGCTCTGACTTAATTTTATTAAAAACTGGGTGATAAGTAACCATAGTGAAAAGAGAAATGAAGGAAGAATGGAAAGTGGTACACTAAATTATCACTATCAAAATACCACATAGAAATTTTAAAAATCAATTAAAATTACAAAGAAAAATCTAGAGTTGGACACAGACATCGCAGGGGTAGGGTTCTATTATCATTCAGCAGCTTTGTTTGGTTCTTATCGTGCGCATTCATTTTCAAAATATTGCTTTTTGAGACAGGGTCTCTCTATAAAGCCCTAGCTGGCCTGGAAGTCAGATTGGGCCTGCCTCTACCTCCTGAGTCCTCAGAAACACTGTACTTATTTAACTTACGTGAAAAGGATTTCATTTTTATGGCATCATCAGCTTCGTGCACAAGATTAAAGCACTGTGCTATAATGCATTTAGTTTTATGTCTAAATGAGCGTGAGCACAACCAAACTATATTAAATATACAGTATATAGCTCACTTATGCATCTAGGATGTGGATGCACAATTATTATAAGTTAAGCAAGTAGTTAATTAAAGGAAAGGGCCTGAGAGCCCTGATGCAGGCTTAAGAGTTTCAGCAAGTAGGAGGCAGAGGAATAATCAGAAGTTCAAGGCTATCCTTAGTTACACAGTGAACTCAAGCAAGGCGAGGCTACATGAACTATCTCAAAAAACAAATACTATGTAATATTATTTGAGCCTTATTCCACTCCTTCAGTTTCACATAATAAACTAAATTTTCATTAAGACAGTAAATTAAACCTTTCAGAAACACCAATTTGCATAACCAATATAATCACATTTTTAAAAAATAGCAATAAGTCAAGAAGCAAGACCACAAGCTCAAGGCCTGCCTAGGGTGTTCCACTTTAAGATGAGCCAGGCCATCTTAAGATTAAAAAGAGGTTGGAGCATGAGGCTCTAGGTTTACTTTGCAGAATAGCATGAGAATATAGAATCAAGATGAAGTACCTCAAACCAAAACAAGCTAAAAGGTCTATACCCGTGCAGAAAGTTCTAGAAGTTAAAAATCACCAGGAAGATAAAAAGGATTCAAGGTTTTCTGACACTCAACTATCAGAAAACACAAGAAATAGTAAAAGACACACCACTCAGGCATGGTGGTGCATACTTTTAGTCCCAGGTCTTGGAAACAGGCAGGTGGATCTCTGAGGTATTCTGGCCTACAGAGCAAATTCCAGGCCAGTCATGGGCACATAGCAGATTTTGTCTCAAAAAGCAAAGGAAACACACAAAAGACACAAAGTAACAAATGAAAAAGAAAAATCAATTACCTTCAACTCTCTCTGGCTGTGTGCACATGCTACTCAATACCTACTCCAAGTACATTAAAACAAGCCCTTAGGGTTTCCTGCCTTCTACAGGTGCTATTTTCCTCTGACCCAGTGACCAGGCCATAAGTTAGAGCCATGTAGTATGGCAGCCAATTCATCTGCTAATGTGAATATTTTACTACTTAAAAGTTACCATTTAAAGTTATTTCTGTAAAACAATCACTCATTTGCTGTGTTTTCTTCACTGGCAATTCAAGGGAGAGAATAGCCCAGTTTGAGACCAAGGAACATTAAAAATTCATTATAGCATCAAAAATCTCTATATTACACATCTTTCTGTACTGATGTGTAAAATGATATTTTATGTTCGATATATCCAAAGTAACCTCAATTTTTTTTCTTCTTAGTCAAACTACCTGGACCAGTGTGCATCTTAAAAGTTTGTAGGCAGGGGCTAGAGCAATGGCTTAGGGGTTATGAGCACTGGTCATTCTTCCAGAGAACAGGAGTTCAATGCCCAGCATCCACATGGAGGTTCACAAGAATATGTAATACCAGTTCTAGAGGATCCAACAGTACTCAACATACACACAGTGCAGGCAAAACACTAGGCACATAAAACAATAAAGTTTATAGGCAATTAATGGGGAGTGGTCTACACCTATAATTTAGCACTGTTGAGGCTAAGACAAAGGGACCAAGAACTGCAGACCCGCATAACAAAACACTGCCACCCAGAAAGAGGGAGGGAGAGAGGGAAGAAGGGGAGAAAGGTAGGAGAAAGGAAAGGAAGAACAGACAAGAAAGGAAAAGGAACTAAAGGGGTAAACAACCAAGATTACTTAGAGAAATAAGACAGTCGTGTTCTATGCATCAATCTACAGACTATTCAACATTGTTAAATTCGACTACTTTATAAGACAATTAAAACTCTCCTACTTTTATGTTTGTCTGTGTGGTAAACTTACCCAACTATGACAAGTTGCTTCTATTTGCTTATGTACATAAGAAAAATTCAGGCATGCCAGTGGTCAACTACTTTAGTACTTTTTTTTTAAACCAACCTCTTGAGTAATAAGTTGGCACAGTTGAGTAAGCTAGGCACCAAGAGACTGTTTAAAAAGCACAGAACTCAAAAACTGCAAACATCTTGTGAGACTGACAGCTTCAAAGTGTTCTCCCATGCAAGTTTACCACAGGGCACTAGGACTGTAAGCTGAGGGTGAGGGGGTAGGGGAGGCAAAGGGGAAGTTTTCACTAAACAGCAGTGAAGTAACAAGCAGATCCATTTCAACCATGCTGCTAAGAATCTTGAACCTGCCAGGTATACAGTTACAAATACAGTCCTATAGTCTCAAACAGCTGAATCACTAGGACCAGTTTCCCAGTCTATAAAGAACTTTTACTAACCAAATTGAGGCGTATGTGGTGGGGGGGCACATAGGAACCTAAGAACTTTCAAGATTCTGCTGAAGGAAAGGGAGGACCATGGAACAGAACAGATTCCAAGACTCTGACTGCCTTCAGTCTGAGGTTCCGAGCATGCCTGAGCCACAACACTTGTTGGACAGGCAAGGAAGTGTGCAAAGTAGTTCCTAAGTAGGTCCACAAATCTGGGTGGAGTACACATTTTAACAGGTGCTTGGAAATTCATCTTTCTTAATTTTTACACAAACCTATTTCCTCGAACAAATGCAGTTTATCTTTGTAAAAGCAGAATGAACAAGTTGACTCATTTTTCTGTTCACAAGTAATACACCATTTCATGAGAAACAACACTAAAAAACAGTTGACGAAAATGTTAATTTATCTTAAGGTTTTTTGTATCTTAAAACATGTGGGTCAGCTGGGCGGTGGTGGCACATGCCTTTAATCCTAGGTCTCTGTGAGTTTGAGACCAGCCTGGTCTACAGAGTGAGTTCCAGAACAGGATCCAAAGCTACACAAAGAAACTGTCTGGGGGTGGGGGGAAGGACCAAACAAACAAACAATAACAAAACATGTGGGTCACCTCTAAAATCCTATAAACTTCATTAAGGAATTTTAACCCCAACTTTTTCTTTTATAGCTTAATTTGTTAACCAATACTATAGACTGAGCATTATCTTCAAGTCTTTAGTATTTAAGGCAAGAAACACACCTTTTCAAAATGGCTATCCAGTGATAGATTATCCTATACAGTGATAGATTACCATGAAAAACTAAATAAGTTATTGAAGTGAAAGGGGTATTTAAGGTATGTGTGATATTTCTGGTTCAGGAAAAAATTAAAAAGACTATTCTTACTTTGAATGCTACAGAAAAATAAAGAATAATAATAATAGCCGAATCAGAAAAAATGCTGACCAGCTGGTTAGATAAACATAGATGTGTGGATGGACACTAATACACAGATCAAGATAAAGTTATATAGTGCCAGACTATGGACTAAAAAAATCCACTATGGAAACAAAATATGCACGAGGAAACATGATTATTTTGAAAAAGTAAATTTCAGGTAGGTGGTGGTGGCACACGCCTTTAATCCCAGCACTCAGGAGGCAGAAGCAGGCTGTGAGTTTGAGGCCAGCCTGGTCTAATAGAGCGAGTTTCAGGACAGGCTCCAAAGCTACAGAGAAACCCTGTCATGAAAAACAAACGAACAAACAAACCAAGTCTATTTGCTTCCCTTTATATTTTTAACAACTAATCAAAATCACTAAATTCTCCAATCAGATCAGATCCGGTGACTAAGAGCTCTTTAGCTTAATCTGTATGTCTTCCTTGCTACACTTGGTTTCAGAACGTATTTTCTGGTTCTTCTAGTTTCTTTTCTTCTTTGAGACAGGATCTCATTAATTATATAGACCAGCTGCCCTCAAACTCGGAGATCTGCTTGCCTCTGTCTCCTGAGTGCTGGGACCAAGGGCATGCGCCACCAGGCTCATCTGGCTCGTCTACTCTGGAGATCTGAACTTAAGTCTCCATGCTTGGGCAGTAGGCACTCCCTAGCCCCTTGTACGAACCTAAAAGACTCTGTTCCTAAATGAACAGACTACCTTTACACAGACTACCAGTACAAATGCCAACACATCTGTGAAAGCAAACAACATCATACTATTTTTGTGAACTCCACTTAGAATGGCCAGACCACCCGAAAAGTTCTTGGGAATTCAAAGGAGTTGCTACTGTCCCCGCCCCAACACTACCCCTTGCTGTGCCAAGCTAACCCTCTACAGGGAAACAGCTAACAAAACAGAATAAGTAACTTCCTTTAGTTTTCCAATCCATTAGAATGAAATTCTCACAGGTGAGTATATCTCAAAGTTTAAGACACCTGCCTCCCCATTCATAGGTTCAAATCCTACCACTAAGAGGTGACAGCACTGAGAAGAAGGGCTGGGTTTGGGGGAAGTGACTAGGTACTGAGACAGAGCTTTATGACATAAAGGAGTGCTGCCCCTTTCACCATTTGAGACTGAGAATGAAGTCGGAGGAAGTAGGTCCTCTCTAGGCAGGCATGCAATCTGCTCACCTGGACTCTCAAGGCTCTGGACGTGGAGCAAATAAATATTAACTTTCTAGATGCCACCAGATTTATGGTATTTTGTTATCGCAGCCCAAAAGGTCTAAGTAGACACAGGATGGAACTGGGGACATGGCTCAGTGGTTAAAAGCATTTGCTGCTCTTGCAGAGGACTTGGGTTCAGTTCCAGCACCTAAATAGCGACCCACAACTGTGTGTTCCTCCAGTTCCAGGATATCTGAAGCTGTCTTCTTCATCTTCTTCTTTTTCTTTTTCTCTTTTGTCAAGAAAGGATTTCTCTGTGTAGCCTTGGTTGTCTAGAACTCCCTCTGTAGACCAGGCTGGCCTTGAACTCACAGAGATCTGCCTGCCTCTGCCCCCAGAGTGCTGGGATTAAAGGTGTGCACCACCACTAGAATACTCTGATGCCCTCTTTTGATTGGCCTGCATGGGTTCCAGCACACATGTGGTGCACATACATATATCAAAATATGCATACATTCGCGCGTGCGTGCACGTGTGTGTGTGTGTGTGTATATATATATAATTTTAAGTTTTATTTTACTTCATGTATGTGAGTGTTTTGTACTGTGTCTGTTAGATCCCCTGGAACTAGGGTTTTAGATGGTTGTGAGCTACCGTATGGGTGCTGAGAATCAAAATCTGGGTCCTTTCCAAGAACAAGAAGTGTTCTTAACCACTGAGCTATTTTTCCAGCCACACAAAAATAAATCACAAAAAAACCCCAAAAACTTCACAGAAAAATAGAAAAGGAAGAAAATGAGAACAGTAAAAAAATTATGGACATAGTATAATACAAATAAATCTCATTAAACTTCTACTTCTGGCCTGTTCTTACAAGGAGCCAGGTGAAATAATTTTGCAACCAAAAAAAAATCACAATATTTCTCAATAAATAAGTAACTTGAGAAAGTTGTCTTTATAGCACTTATGTCTATGAACAGACACACAGCATCTGAGGTGGAGTAGAAACTAAACCGTAACATTCTCTTCTTCACAGCTACCATGATCCGTCTCTGTAACTCAATTAACCCAACAAATGCCTTTACAAATCCTGAATATTAACTCTAGAAAACGCATAATGAGATCAAAGGGTGCCTTAAAGAAAGCACGGGTTAAGCACGTGAGAATGCTATTCAGAACCAAGGTCCAGGCTGTTTCAAATGTTCCTATTAACAGCACAGCCCCTAGTAAAAATCTTCTGGGATCCTGAAGTGCACAGCATACACCATTTTAAGTCACCAGGACAGGCGCTCACAGGCCCCCGGGTGAAGAAACCCTTGCCTAAGAATAAATGTCACCATGAAAGGTTCCTCTTGGTTCTTTTTTTTTTTTTAAATATTTATTTATTATGTATACAATATTCTGTCTGTGTATATGTCTGAAGGCCAGAAGAGGGCACCAGACCCCATTACAGATGGTTGTGAGCCACCATGTGGTTGCTGGGAATTGAACTCAGGACGTTTGGAAGAGTAGGCAATGCTCTTAACCTCTGAGCCATCTCTCCAGCCCCACTCTTGGTTCTTTTAAGGTATGTCGATTGCATTCCAAGGAACACCATGCGAGGAAGCCAAGACATAGGCTACGAAGACACACCTCTTCTGTGCGGTAAAATAAATCTTACAGCTCCTAGTGTGGATAGAATCCTGTAATGATAAACTTAGCACTTACAAAGAACACACCAAATCATTGTCAAAAACATGCTAACTTGGTACACAAATTAGACATTTTTAATTAAGAACATTTCCAACATAACCTGCCTCACATCTCTATGTGTTTATCACACACTACACTGCCAGAATATGATGCACAACAGAATTTATGTATTATTGAATCATCAAGACTTTCACAATTATTTATTCCTCATTTACTTGTATGAAAATGTTTGACCATAGGGAAGAGAATTTTTTTTACATTAGCATATTTTTCTCTATTTTGATCAAAAGGACCTTTGCTATCACCTATCACTCCACTATTTCTGTGAGGAGTATGCTAAATCACTTAGACATTCACTCTATATAAATATGAAGTCGAGATGAGATGCAAAGGGAGAGGATTTACAAGCAAAAACACTGTATCTTGTCCCACTTAACATTCTACTGTGCACATACTAGACTTCTTTGGGAAGGAGGGAACAAACTGATATTTTTGGATCCCATAAAAATCCTCCATTCCAGTTCTCAACAACAACAAAAACCCCCAAAACCAAAAAGACCCCTAAATGGTCTAAATTCATAAGTATTAATAAACACAAGGTGATGATCCCAGTACAAGCTGGAAAACTAATGCATCTGTGCTAACATTTATTTCATATACACGTGTGCTCTATCTTTAACAAAACTTGCAAAACATGAAACCTAAACACAGGAGCCACAGAAGGTCATGCCTTAGAGAGGACATCAACTTTGCCTTATAAGTGAAGTGATCAAGATGAAAGAGTTTTGTCTATTCTTAATTCAAAGGGCCAGCCTGAACTACATCTATGGTCTTCTACCTTGCACCAGGTGTAGCTACAAGATCTAATTACCAGTGGAAATCCAATAACTTCAGGAGAATACATCTTCCCCTTACCCCCTCCCCTCCAATACACAGAGTTTACTAAAATGTCTTAAAGGCCAGGGATGGAGCCCTGTGGTGGGAGAGCTTGCTTAGCATGTGCAAAGTTCAGGTACAGCAGAGACTTACTGGTAGTAAACATTTCAGAAACAGGAAAAGCAAACGGGTTCTCGCAAAATTAGCAGTTGCATTAACGCCAGAGTAGAGAACGGTTCAAAACGGGAGAATACTAAATGCTGAATTAAATGTGTGCTAAGAAAAGTACTGTAATTATCAGCAATAGAATCCCCATATATTAAGTCAAAGCACACAACCACGAAGAGAATGCATATGTATTCCTTGGATATTCTTAAAGTGACTGATCCGAAATCAAACCCTTGGCAGAGGTCTGAGACTACTTTATTCTGCTGAGTAGATTAGAAAGTTAATCCACCATAGTTATTTTTATGACAAGGTTATAATCGTACTGATAAAAATCTTAACGTTGTTCTATTTATCTAAATAATAGGGAAAGAACATCTCAATGGAGGAAGAAAGTTGGCTCAGCAAAATGGCTGTGGATCAGCAAACCAGACTTCAGGCTCCATCCTAATCTTGTGCACATATATAGTTAAATATTCATCTAAGTGCATGACTTCTCTCAACTCAGCCCTTCTCCAAAGCGGCCAGTGCTGGGGAGCTGATTTCCCGCAAAATAAATAAAAATAACAAGAGAAAGGTCTTCAAAGTCACTGCCGCTTTGCACCATCTCCCGCAACCGGGACAAGCTAGGGGAAAAAAAAAATTTCCAGAGCTGGAAACAACCTCCAGGTACCGCGGGTGAGAGAGCACAACAACGCCTTCCCCGACGGCTGCGACGCCACCACCAGCAGTAGCAACAGCAAGCGCGCAGCGGTGGCGGCCGGAAACAAGGTCGCCCGCGAACGTGGGCGACGTGAGGCCCAGGAGCGCGGGGCGAGGAGGCCGGCTGAGGCGGCTCCCATTTTGTCTCCAGGCCGAGCCTCTTAGGCGAGGCCGGGGTCCGTGCGCCTCAGCTGCCGCCCGCGCACGACCGCCAAGCTAGGCCGCGACTCAGGCCCAGGCCCGGCGTGGCCTCCGTGGGCCCGCGCGGTCCCGCCCGCAGCCTGCACCCCGCGCGCCCCACCGACCTACCCCCCGGCAAACAGATGCACCAGCGTGTCCCTCTGGCTCATCCTCTCTTCTGCATGTCCTCCGGGCGCAGAGGCGGGACGCGGAGCCGGCAGCCCGCCACGGGCAGAGGCGTGGGCCGAGAGGGACGCCGGGCGAGCGGGCGGAGCCGCAGCTGCGGAAGGGCCACCGGCGAACCCTCCCGGGGCCGTCCCCGATTCGGCGACCTCCACCCGATTGCGCAGCCCGAGTCCCGAGGAGTCCGACGTCCCTACATAAACAGAAGCTTCTATTGGGTGAGACCGCGTGACGTCACGAGACCCGCACGCCTCTTTCACGTGATCGCGGGCGGGGGTGGGGGGGCACGGGACTCCTCAATGAAGGGCCGCGGGGCAGGACGGGAACGCGTGCGGGACTGAAGTGGGTTGACTCGCCGGTGCACCTGCTCCGCTAATCCGGGAGGCGGCCCAGCGACAGCCGCTTATCTGCGCAGACCGGTTGCGACAAAGAGCCCAGCGGTCCGAGGTCACTGCTGATCTACTCTGCGAACGCGTGAATTCAGGACTGAGCCAATCGGCTTTCTGTGTGCGCCTCGGAAATCGCTGAATGCTTGGAACCGCTTGTGCACAGATACCCGCGTGCATGCTCACCAACAGCACAGTATTAAACCTGATCATTCAGCATTAGTGTTCAATTGGGATCTGTAGGGGAGAGACGAGGTACATCACGAAACTTTTTGTCAGGGGAGGGGTGCAAGGCCTCACCGTGAAACGAACCCTGATGGGTCTGGGTTCCTGTAGTTCAGGCTGGGCTCCAACTCACAGACACCTGCATGCCTTAAACCTCCTAAGTGGTGGGGTTAAAGGCCTTCCAGGCTCTGTGGAACATTCCTGTGGCAGAATGCTGACAGAGAATTCCTGACAGGTAGAGTCACGTGGGGGAAAAACCTTCCAACCTTCCAAGTTTCTTAAGTGAAGGGCAAAGAGATTAATCTGAAGGTTTACTATAGGAATAAGATAATTATTTTATTGACCAACACATGTTTCTTATATGTATACATAAGACTAAGGAAAGTTTTTTTCTCTAGAAAATGTGTTATTTTTAATTCCTATTAACGGGTAATTATTTCCGAGGCACAAATCAACAGGCAAAATAAGATAATAGACACCAATATGCTAATCACACAGAAGGAACCGTAAAACTACACCGTTTCGACTCTACGCGCTACGGGAAGTAGGATGAAAATTTAAAAACACACACACACACACAGACAGAAACAGACAGACAAGACAGACAGACAGACAGACGGGGCCATGGGAGCATCCTTTGGACAAGAATGCCAACAATGCCCCTTTATTGTGCTCAGGGGCAGCTTATAGAGGGCTCTTGCCACGCCCCAGTTCCCAGGACTCATCAGAACCCACTCCCCTGCTGTCAGGGTCTTGTGTTCAGAGCAACTGCGGGCTGCTCAGAGCAGAGGAAAAGAAGTGTTTACAAGAAATTCGGGGTCTGGTGGTCCGCAGTCCCCAACAAGGAACAAATTTTATTTTATTTTTTCTTCTCATATGATTGCCCGTCCATTTGCAGCCTCCCATCACCCTTTCCAGCCCACAGGGAATTCTCCAGAGCCACTTTCCTGGAGACACCACTTCCTTGACAAAATCTGATTGCCTTAGCTCCCTTTCTGTTTCACTGGCTCCTAAATTCCTACAGAATGCACAGACTGCAAGTGTTCATGCCACAATAGAGGACTGAGTGGGTAAAAAATATTTAAAGAATCTCAACAGTGCCAATGATATTGTCTTCCTTCTTATTTTGATTATTATTGTTGTTGGGGGAGGGGCAGGTACAGTCAAAGTGCTTTGCCCAAGGTTATGCAGTTCCTCCTGGAAGAGTTCGGGTTTGAATCCAGGAGAGTCTGACTTTGGAACTTTAGTTGTTAAAATAATAGCCATCTATTAGATCAGAAAAGAGAAAAAACTGGGCAAAGCCAGAAGAGCAGACTGAAAGAGTAACAACCCTGGGCAAATGCCAAAATTTCTGGCATGGCATCCAATGCCAATTTCTTTCCATCCATCCTACAGCAATTTTGTTGAGACACAATTCCCGTAACAGTGGCTGTTAAAATGTGTGGGTTGGTGGTTTTTGGTGTATTCAACCCTCCCCTACCTGATTCCAGACCGCTTCCTCACCCCAATGCCACCACGAATTTGTTAGCAATCACTCGCATTCTCTCCTCTTGCTCCCTCAAACCACTCCTCTAGTTTCTATCCCTCTGGTTTTGCCGAGGCTGCACATCCACATTCCATCTAAGTAAATAATACAATGTGTGGCCTAGGTGAATTGCAGCATGCTGCATCACGGTACTTCGTTTCTTCCCCCTTCATGCCTGTTTTTTTGCTTGGCTATATCACAATATGATCTATATTCAGTGAATGGCCGATTGGGTCGTTTCCACGCTGAGGCTATTCCCAACGCTGCAGCTGCGGACAAGTTCCACCGTGGACATGTTTCTGGACAATAACAGTTATTCCTAGGTCAGTGACAAGTCCGGTGTTGCCATTTCCTTTTCTGTCTTTCTTAGAGGCCATTGTGGAAGCAGACTCTGACTGGGCACAGTCTGGCTAAAATTGGGCGCTGCCCACTGGGGCGCTACTGCTAAGTCCACGAGGACTCGGGCCTGAGGTAACCAAGCCTGCCGCCACTGTCATAACCTTCCTTATCTCTCGTGACTAGAACACCTTGTAAGCAGCTTCCTTCCATAGCTCCCTTTGCCCCTTTCTACAAGCTTCTAGCGCTTTCCTGAAGGTCGGCTTTAGGACCGGGTGAATGGAACCTGTTTACCCTTCTCTCCCAATTTCTACCCAAAGGGCTTCTGGAAGGTTCACAGTCAGTTGAGTACCTCAAAACAAGGGCCTCAACTTCCTGACAAATAATGGTTTTTAACTGTAATTGCTAAATAGTTGCAAGTTCTTAGTAGCGGTTGGGGCAGGTCGCAATAGAAGCACAGCTGGACTGATGCCATGTTGCTAATCTCTTGTTTTTCTTATTTTTTTCCTGTTATCTTTGTTTCTTGTAGGTTTAGGAATTCTTATATGCTTCAAGCCTCAGGCTGGCAGTGTCAGTTTTACATGTCTGGTGGGTTTTGTTGTGTAAGGTTATTGTTATGGTAAAACACCATGACCAAAAACAACTTAAAGAAGAAGGAGTTTATTTTAGCTTAGGTTTCCAGAAACTTAAGTGCATTGTGGTGGGGAAGCCTAGCAGCCAGCTGTAGGCACGATGCCAGAATAGGAAACTGGGAACTCACCTCCTCAATGGGAACCTTGAAAGCAGAGACAGCCAACTGGGACATGTCTTTTATGTCAAAGCCTGCTCCCAAGGATGTATTTCCCCAGTAAGGCTTCACCACAGTGCCACCACCTGAGGACCAAGTATCCAGATGCCTGAATCTATGGCATTTGTCATTCAGACCATCTCAAAAGGCAAAGTAGATTTTCTTTTTTTTTTATACCAAATGTGGCATTTTTGTCTTTTCTTTCTTTTCTTCTTTCTTTCTTCCCTCCCTCCCTCTTTCCCTCCCTCCCTCCCTTCTTTCTTTCTTTCTTTCTTTCTTTCTTTCTTTCTTTCTTTCTCTCTTTCTCTCTTTCTCTCTTTCTCTCTTTCTTTTTGTTTTTTGAGGTGGGGTTTCGGACTTCCCGGCTGGTCTCAAACTTATCTGAAGATGACCTTGAATTTCTGACCCTGATTCCTCCTCTGAAGTGCTGGGCTTACAGGTCGGTGACTCCGGGCCTGGTTTTTATGTGCTGCTGTTGTCCCCAGGGCTTCAAGCATGCTAGGCATGACTCTGCCAACAGAGCCACATCCCCACGTCCTCGTTTTACTTTCAGCAGTGAGTTCAAATGCAGAAGGGTTTGAAGAGAAAGTTAAAATCTTCTTGTCAGTATCCTTTCCCAAATCAAGCTTTTCAGTGGAAACCATTGTCCATAGCTGGGTGACTATCCCTTTGGACACTTTGTGCCATGGGGACACTTTGGACACTTTGAAGCATTTTATATTTATACAGCACTTTCTATGACTAGCCCTTGATTGCTTTGTTTTAAGATTTATCGAGTTACAATTGACATGTAGTAAACCACACACATAAAGTAATATAATTTGATGAGTTGTTACATGTATACATTAGAAGCACCGCTGTAATAAAAGTAAGTGGTATATCCATCAATACCCTTCCACCCCAAATCTCCTGCCCATTGTAGTTTTTCCAGTCTTTTTAACCCTTGTAGGCAACCACTGTATATTCACTTACATTTGTCTACAGTTTCATCTAAATAAAACCACAGAATGCATACACATATACATACATTACCACATATACATATGTGTGTTGGCTTCTTTTCATAGACTAATTCATGCAGTAGCTCATTTCTGGTCTTGTGGCAACCGTTTAAGCTGTATGCAATATTCAGTTATTACAAATAAATTCACATTCATGCATTTGTATAGACATATACTTTTGTTCCTCTCATATGACAGGCAGGGAAGTCCCATTTTACAGACAGGAAATTGAGATGCAAAGAGATTATGGGATTTATTGAACTGACTCAACTTGCAAGTGATAAGCTGGGCTGGAAAATGAAGGAGTCAGGCTCTAAAGTCTGTTCTCTCGTCCCTTAGTCCACACTGATAGCTCAATAGTCCTCCCCCATTGAGAACATGCACTGAAGTTCCTACAAAAACTTGAACATCTTTGGAAAGAGACATCAGGCTTGGTTCTCTAGAAGATTCTGGAGGAGAAGTGTGTACGAATATCTGAGTTCCAAATGGAAAATCCCAGGACAGAAGTTTCTTTATGCAGACTAATCTCCCAGTCAGTACTTCACATCAGCCACTCTGTGTCGCTTAGACTAAATGACATTTAATGACTTAGCCATGAACCCTGGTGATAAGCATTTAGAGGGAGTAGCAGAGATACATAAAATACTTTATTTGCAAAGATGGAGTTTTCCTATGGTGAATCAACTTTTCCCTTGTGGGGAATACTATGTCTCAGGGCCAAAAAGCATGCCCAAGAGCTCCTGAAAAACCTCAAACATTTTTTTTTTATTTAAGAACCTTTTTTTTTTTTTCTTCGAGACAGGGTTTCTTTGTGGCTTTGGAGCCTGTCCTGGAACTAGCTCTGTAGACCAGGCTGGTCTCGAACTCACAGAGATCCACCTGCGTCTGCCTCCCGAGTGCTGGGATTAAAGGCGTGCGCCACCATCGCCCGGCTTTTAAGAACCTTTTTTACACAGTATTTTGATCATATTCTTTTCTCTCCCCCACAAAATGCATGTGTTTCTCTAGAACTACTCCTGGTGCAACTCTCTGTATTAGCCAGGGTTCTCAAGGACAGAATTGATAGAATGGATCTCTCTATATTTGTGGGGGCTATTCTTGGTTGTCAGCCTGACTTTATCTGGAATGAACTGTAGTCTAGCAGTAGAGGGCACAACTGTGATCCAGACCTTGAGGTAAGAAGACAACAGTCCTTTGATCCTTTGATACGGATCTTGAGGCTGGGTCCAGATGTTGAGGCTGGAAGGCACACCTTTAATCTGGGCCACACTTCTGCTGGAAGCCTACATAAGTACAGGGAAAGAAGGAAGGGAGTGTGTTCTTTCTTTGCCTGCTTGCCATTGCCTTGTCAGCACATCCATCCCTTCACTGGCGTTGAAATCTTCAGGATTCCAACATATACAGAAGACCAGCTGGCACCCAGCATCCTGGCACCGAGCAACTCAGCCTGTAAGAAAAAGAGAGAAGAGAAAGAGATTCATCCTATAATTTCTGTGACTCTAGAGAACCCTGACTAATATTAAAAGTAGATTTATTAGAGTGATGTACAGGCTGTGGTCCCCTAGTCCAGCAATGGCTGTCTCCCGATGCAAAGGCCAAGAATCAGGTAGTTGTTCAGAACACGAGGGTAGATGTCTCAGTTGCTTTTCAGTCTGTGCTAGAATTCCAAAGAAGAAGGTTCTAATATCAGCAAAGGAATTCCTCAGCAGCAGGATAGGTGACCTTGCCAGCACCAGGAGAGAAAAAGAAGGAAAAAACAAAAAGCTTCCTTCTTTTATGTTATTTATATGGACTGCCACCAGAAGGCATGGAGGTACGTATGTCCTTCTGTGTGTTGTGATGTGGGTTGCTTTTATGGGTAGATGAATAAAGCTGTTTTGGCTAATGGCCAGGCAGAACAGAGCCAGACAGGAAATCCAAACAGAGATACAGAGAGAAAGAAGGCAGAATTAGAGAGATGCCATGAAGCTGCCAAAGGAGAATGATGCCAGAACATTACTGATAATCCACAGCCACATGGGTGATACACAGATCAGTAAAATTGGTTAATTTAATTTGTAAGAACTAGTTAATATTAAGCCTGAACTAATAGGTTAAACGGTTTATAATTAATATAAACCTTTGTGTGTTTCTTTGTGACTGAACAACTGTGGGACCTTTTTCCTTTGTCTGTCCGTCTGTCTGTCTGTCTGTCTGTCGGCCTGTCTGTTCAGTGTGTGCCTTTGTCTGGGTTATGTTGCTGGGTATTAAACCCATGGTCTTCATAGGCCAGCCAAGCTCTGTACCTCAGAATGACATGCTGAGCTCTTGAAGTTTTCAGACAGAGTCTTACTACATATATTAGGCTCACCTTGAACTTACTATGTGCACCTTAGGCTGGCCCGAATCTTAAAATTCTCCGTCTTTATCTTTTTGAGTGCTGGAATTTCAGGGATGCACCAGCACATCCATCTCACCAATAAATTTTATGCTCCACAGTGGTTGATGTGTAAAAATTTATGTTATGGAATTTTAACCACAATAAAAGTATGCAGGCAGTGCACATGGTCATAAATATATACCCCTAGGACAGCTACAAGGAAAATATCAGCTCCCGGCCTTCCTAGCGCCTCATTTTGTCTCTATGAGCAACTATTTATAAGGTTTTGCTTATGTCTTCTAGTTCCATATTTTTCCCTCTTTTTCTTTTTTTTTTTTTTTATTTTTCGAGACAGGGTTTCTCCGTAGCTTTTGGTTCCTGTCCTGGAACTAGCTCTTGTAGACCAGGCTGGCCTCGAACTCACAGAGATCCGCCTGCCTCTGCCTCCCGAGTGCTGGGATTAAAGGCGTGCGCCACCACCGCCCGGCTTCCCTCTTTTTCTTAAAAAGAGAGAGAGAGAGAAAGGCAAATTCATGGAGACAGAAACAGAATAGAAGTCCCTGACAGAGAGGGGTTGTAGGAAGTTTAATCTTTAATGAGGACAAAGCTCAGTTTGGGGTAAAGGAAAACTCTGGAAATGGTCATGGTTATACAATGATATGGATCGTTATGATGGCACTGACTTAAAAGGGTCGAGGTGGAAGCCGGGCTTGGTCCTGGGCCTGGAATCCCCACTGCTCCGTCTTTCAAATAATAAAGATTCAGGTTCAGTAGTCAGATGTGCTTAGACAGATTCAGGTGATTGGGTCCTCCTTAAGGCCAACTGTTCACAACAGGGAAAGCTGGAATAACAGACTCAACAACATAGCAGAACAAAGACAGTTCCTCATATTTACAGACTTCAGAGGGTGTGGGGGGTCTCTGAGCTTTGACAGAGGGGTCACTGAGTTTAGAGGGGAAAACCTCTGAGTTTAACAGTTTAGTGAAGGTCCTGGACAGGATACAAGGCCGCCGTTTAGGAAGATAATCCTATGGGAACGTCACACATTGGGAGGTTAGCAGTTTAGGGAAAGTACTATAAGATGTGGCTGATGCCCTGTGTCAAGAGTAGCCTTAGTTATCTAACATTTCAGCATATGTGTGCATGTTTGGGACAGTGTCCAGGTGTGGTGGTACTAGCCTTTAATCTCAGCACTGGAGAGACAGAAGCAGGAAGATTTCTGTGAGTTTGAGATCCACCTAGTCTACGTGGTGAGTTCTAGGCCTGTTGAAGGAGCTGCGGGCCACATTCCCGCCCGGCTCCTGGCCGCCAGCTAGCTTATGCCCCGAAATAATTACACGGAAACTGTATTCTTTTAAACACTGCTTGGCCCATTAGTTTTAACCTCTTATTGGCTAGCTTTTACATATTGATCTAACTCATTTCTAATATTTTGTGTAGGACCACGAGCTGGCTTACCAGGAAAGATCTTAACCTGCATCTGTCTGGAGTGGGAGAATCATGGCGACTGCCTGACTCAGCTTCTTTCTCCCAGCATTCTGTTCAGTCTACTCCGCCTACCTAATTTTCTGTCCTATCAAAGGCCGAGCAGTTTCTTTATTAATTAACCAATGAAAGCAACACATAGAAAGCAATACCTACATCATAGGCCAACCAAAGTTATCTAATGAGGCTGTGTCTTGATACATGTGTGTATACATGCATGCCTGCATACATACACATATATGGTCTGGAGAGATTACTTACTGGTTAAGAGCCCTTACTTACTCTTTCAAAGGACCTGGGTTTGATTTCTAGCACCCATATGGGTAGCATACAACTCCTGTTATTTCAGATCCAGGGGATCTGCCACCCTTTTCTGTTTTTTTTTTTTTTTTTTTTTTTTTTTTTTGTACATTGCACACACATACACATAAAATAAAAAAAATACAACTTAAAGAATAAAAAAATTAAAACTTAAAAATCGAGGGCAGGTGGAACAGCTCCGCAGGTAAAGGTGTTGCTGTTGTAATAGGAGCGGCGGGGCTGCATTCCTGGCACCCGGCCGCCCGCATGGCTAGCTTTATATCTGAAATAATTACACGGAAACTGTATTCTTTTAAACACTGTTTGGCCCATTAGCTCTAGCCTCTTATTGGCTAGCTCTTACATATTAATCTAACCCATTTCTAATAATCTGTGTAGCCCACGAGCTGGCTTACCAGGAAAGATCTTAACCTGCGTCTGCCTGGAGTAGGAGAATCATGGCGACTCCTCTACTCAGCTTCTTTCTCCCAGCATTCTGTTCTGTTTACTCCGCCTATCTAAATTCTAC
Source organism: Neodon shergylaensis (assembly GCA_025134845.1). Lineage (NCBI taxonomy): Eukaryota > Metazoa > Chordata > Mammalia > Rodentia > Cricetidae > Neodon > Neodon shergylaensis. The sequence goes on from JABTXL010001359.1 coordinate 6,863,030, forward strand.
CCTATCAGAGGCCAAGCAGTTTCTTTATTACTTAACCAATGAAACAACAGATAGAAAGATGACCCTCCTCCATCATGTTGCCACCAAGCCTGACAACCTGAGTTTGATCCCTGAAGCTCAAACAGTGGAAGCAAAGAACTCACTCCTACAAGATGTCCTCTGACTTCCACACTTATTCTGTGGAAAGTGTGTGCCCCGACTTTATTAGGGTTTCTATTGCTGTGATGAAACTCCATGTCCTAAAACAAGTTGGGAGGAAAGGGTTTATCTGGTTTACACTTCCACATTATAGTCCTTCACTGAAGGAAGTCAGGGCAGGAACTCAAATAGAGGTAGGAACTTGGGGACAGGAGCTGCTGCAGAGGCCATGGAGGGGTGCTGCTTATTGACTTGCTCCTCATGGCATGCTTAGTCTGCTTTCTTAGTGTCTTGGTTAGGGTTTCTATTGCTATGAAGAGACACCATGACCACGGCAATTCTTGTAAAGGAAAAAAATTTGTCTGGGGTGGCTAACACTTTCAGAGATTTAGTCCGTTGTTATCACAATGTGACATGATATCATGTAGGCAGACATGGTGCTGGAGCAGGAGCTGAGAGTTCTACATCTTAATCGGCAGGCAATAGGAAGTGGTCTGAGACACTGGGTGGTATCTTGAGCACATATGAGACCTCAAAGCTCACTCCCACAGTGACACACACTTCCTCCAACAAAACCACACCTACTTCAACAAGGCCATCCCTCCTAATAATGTCACTCCATTTGGGGGACCATTTTCTTTTAAATCGCTGCATTCTACTCCCTGGCCCCCAAAGACCTGTAGCCATGTCATAATGTAAAAATGCATTCAGTCCATTTTAAAAGACCCCTATAGCCTATAACAGTCTCAAACTTACTTAAGAGTCTAAAGCTCAAAGTCTTTGAGATTCATGCTCTCTTTTCTATAATCTCCTTTAATATCAAAATAAAAAATCAGATCACATACTTCCAACATATAATAGCACAGGATACACATTACCATTCCACAACGCAGGGAAGGGAGCATAATGAAAAATACTAGAGAAAAGCAAAGCCAAAAACCATCCGAGAAAACTCCAAACTCTGAATCTCCATGTCTGATGTCAAAACTATCTTCAGATCTCCAACTCCTTTCAGTTTTGTTGCCTGCAACACACTTCTTTCTCTTGGGCTGGTTCCACTCCCTGTTAGCAGCTCTCCTTGGCAGGTACCCATGGTTCTGGCATCTCTTGGCATCTTTAACATCTTGGGGGCTTCAAGGCAATACAGGCTTCAACTTTACAGCCTCACACAATGGCCTCTCTGGACCTGCATGCAGGGACACCCTGACACAGGCCTGGCCTCAGTTGTTTTCTTTATTCACAGATGCAAATTCCATAAGCCCTTTCCTCTATCCTTACCTCCAAAACCATGTGACTGAAGCTGCCAAATTCTGTTGCTTGCTGTGGCTGGAACATGGCCCCCTTGTTCAATGACATCTTCACCAGTTTTCTAGAACTTGCTCTGTAAACCAGACTGACCTAAAATTTAGAGATCCACCAGCCTCTGCCTTCCAGGTGCTGAGAGTAAAGGCATGCACTATCATACCTGGCTCTAAGCTTTTCTTTAGTTCCTTTTCACAAATTGGAAATTTAGCTGGGTGGGATCTTGCACTGAGGTCGCCACTCCCTTTATTCCATTTCTTAACCTGCTTATCTCCTTGAACACAGAATTTAGCTTTATTCCATTTCCTTGTGCTCCTTTTTACATTTTGTAATTTACCCTGCTCAGCTTGATCCTTTTCATTATAAATCTTCATTAGACTTACCACTAATGACCACATGACAGAGTCTATGCTAGGCTGTTTAGAAATTTCCTCTGCCTATGGAATTAATAAAAAAAAAACCTCTTCCCTTTAGCCTTAGGCAAACGCTTCAAACAAGAGCAAAATGCAGCCACATTCTTCATCAACACTTTTCTTAATTTTAAAGTTGTTTTAAGATTACATTTTTTCCCCCTCTCTCGCCAGTCATATCACATGATTCTTCCCAGGTTGGGACTGGAGGGGTGCTGAGCTGGATTTCAGGTGATTAGGTCCTTTATTGATACTAGCCACTCACACAGCAGGGGATGCTGGGACAGGAGATGTGACAATAACTCCATCATACTTTTCAATAATAGTTTATAGTGGTTTATTGATGTATATTAATTTCAAACATTTTCTGTGTGTGTGTGTGTGTGTGTGTGTGTATGTGTGTGTGCATGCTTTCAGAGGTCAGAAGAGGACATCAAATCCTCTAAAGCTGGAGTTACAAGTGGTTGTGAGTTGCCTGATGTAGGTCCTGGGAACCCAACTCCAGTCCTCTGGAAGAGCAGCAATTGTTAGCCATTGAGCCATCTCTCTACTCCACACATCCCACCCCTATTTTTGGGTTCCATTTATTTATTTATTTATTTATTTATTTATTTATTTATTTATTTATTTATTATTTAATATATATGAATATTTACCTTCATTTCTGTGCACGATGTGTGTGGTTGAGTCCTCTAGAAGAGGAGGGAGTGCTCTTAAAACCTGAAGCCCTCTCCTTTTTTGTTCTGATACTATTTACGATGTTTCTTAGAAAAGGGTATTGTGTCTATTGGCAACCTTTCATGTTTTGTTTGATTGCTCTTTTTTTTTTCTAAAGTTTTCCTTCAGTAATGAAGAGATTTTTGTCTCTTAGCCAGCGAGAAAGGCAAACAGATTCCTATGTGAGAGTTTCTCCTCCTCCGGTGTTCCTTTCACTTTCCCACATGGGATTCTACCTCATCTGCTCCGTTTCTGCTTATAGTTGGTGCCGACAGAGCTTCTGGTCCCATGTCCTACTTGTCTGTTCCTCTGTCTTATTATTTTCAAAATCCTTTAAGAACTTTATCTTAAAGCCAGGCAGTGGTGGCACAGGCCTTTAATCCCAGCACTAGGGAGACAGGGGCAGGTGGATCTCTGTGAGTTAGAAGCCAGCCTGGTCTACAAGAGCTAGTTCCAGGACAGGCTCAAAAAGACAGAGAAACCGTCTCAAAAAATAAATAAATAAATAAAAAATAAAAAAAAGTAACTTTATCTTTATCCCCCATTTTGAAAAGGTCCCTGACAAAGTACCACGATGCAGGTGAGTTCTCTTTACTCTGTAGCTGGGTCCCCAGTGAACTTTCCTGGTGAGAAAGTGAAAGGCTGGGAACGCCCTTGGACTGTCTGCAGTGGCTTCTCAGTGCCAGCTTGTCTTTCAGCTCCCCAACCAAAATTATGTTTAGTATGTGATTTCTCCTACAATCCCTGGCACAATGTCAGCTCTGAGTGAGCAGCCGCAGTCAAGGGTCATTGCTTAAGAGGCTCGGCTTCTAGTTTGGCAGCGGTGCTGTGAGAAGCCACAGGGGCACATTCTTGATAAACAATGGTTGGTGGAGAGTGTGAGGGCAGCTGCATTTTTCAGGAGGCTGCTTCCTTCTAGGGCTGGGTTTTAGAAAAACAGGTTCCGCAACTTTTCCTCTTCTTAAGCCTGCACCCCAGGCCATCACCTCTTAGCAGGCTTAATAGCTGGGCAAATAGGTAAGTGATGGAGAATTACATTGTCCTTGGGGTTAAGATCAATGCCTTTTCACCTCAGGTAAAATGGAAAATGTCACAAATCAGGGAAAATTGAGTGGAGTTCCTGGAACGTTATTTCTTCACTAAAAACCATGCAACACAGTTGATTCTAGGCTGTTTTGACATTAACCCAAAAACTCTTCAATTTAGCCTCAGGCATATTTTTGAACAAGGGCAGAAAGCAGCTGTATTCCTCCACAAAATATGGCACGAATGATCTCTAGGCTATTTACTAATATTATTTTCATCTGAAACCTCTTGAGTTGGGCTGTCATAATCTACATTGTTCTCAGCACCACTGTCTTCCTGTTCCTGCTAGTGTAAGGCTCATTAAGTCCCACTTAAAGTGTTCAACTGTTTTTCTTATTCAAAGTCTAAAAGTCCACATTTTATTAAGAAGTATAGTCAGGCCTATCACAGCAATACCCCACTCCTGTTACCAGTTTCTGTCTTAGTCAACATGCTATTGTTGTAAAGACATGCCATGACCATGGCAACTCTTATGAAGAAAACCATTTAACTGGGGCTTGCTCACAGCTCAGAGGTTTAGTTCATTATCATCATGATGGGGAGAATGGCAGCACACAGGCAGACATGGTATTGGAGAGTAGCTGAGAGTTCCACATCTGGGTCAGCAGGAAGCAGGAAGAGAGGTACTGGGTCTGGCTTGAGTATTTGAAGCCTCTAAGCCCATCCCTAGTGGCATACTTCTTCCAACAAGGCCACATCTCCTAATAGTGCCACTCCCTGCGAGCCTGTGGGGGCCATTTTCATTCAAATCACCACATATGCTGTATTAACAGCAGTTAAACCTGTCTTGGATAGGTTAAAATGAAATAAAATGGACTTCATAGCAAAGAATATCAACAAGTTATTCTTGAAAGAAAGTCATTTCATTATGGTACAGTTCAGTTAGCAGAAAATAAAGGGGGGGGTAAGGCTATTCAGGAGAAATAGACAAATTACAAATTTAAAATTATAGTTAGATAATTAATGCTGTTACTTGAATAAGCAACAGAATAAGTAGGCAGAAATTGGTGAGCATAGATGAAATTTGAACAACACTATGCATCACTTGTCCTGACGTTTATAGACTGCTTCTTAGCACCTTTTTTCTTTGTTGTGTTATTATTTTTTAAATCCCTTTTCATTTATTTTATTTGTGTGCAGGACACGGGGAGTAAATGTACGCACCACGGCATGCATAGAGAGGGCAGTTCTGAAAATTGAATCCAAATTTGCTAACTCTGTTCTTGTCATTTTGAAGACAGTATCTCTTGTAACCCAGGCTGGTTTTGAACTTCCTTTGTAGCTGAGGTTGGCCTTGTTTTCCTTCTACCTCCACTTCTAAAGTGCTGAGATTACTGGTGTGTTCTCACATATCCAGAAGAATTCATATTCTCTACATATAGAACATTTACTATGTGCCACATGGAACATTCACCATACAGATTGTATCAGCTACAAAACACTAGATTTAAGAGGAGTGGGGTCACACGGACTGGGTTCTCTGAACCCAAAGAAAAATTGGAAATTAGTCCTTTTAGCTGAACTATAGGATTGTCCCAGGCTTGAGGTGATGTATTTTTTTTCCTATAAATTGTCTGCACAACTCTCCTTTGAGGTGTGCACACAGGTCATGCCAATTGCATGACATGACCAGGTATGTTCGTGTAAGGGTTGGGCAGCTGTAGAAGTCCCAAACTAGCCAAACCGTGCATGTGGTTGAGAAACTGCAGAATCCATTTGGAACAAAGACTGAAACAAAGCTCGTGTACACAGGTATGCAACCAATTCATTTAGTTAATTTTTATCAATGTGAGTTGTACTTTCCCCCCTACTTCTGAGGGGAGACCGAGAAGAAAGTTCAAGTAACTGACTCTGGCACTCAGCCTTTCACATAGTGCCCGCCTGCCTCTCCCGCCCGCCCTCCCACCCTTCCTGCAAATACAGGATCCTGCAGGTCAGTGGCACTACGGGCAGTGCCCACTGCCACACAGCTGTTTCATTCCTCTGGACTTGCAGACATTCCTCTGCAACACCTCCTCCCAGTTCTCCTCTGACCTCTCCAGACCATGCTCCATGTAAGGCCTCAGCTCAGGTCCCCTTTGAGTAACCTTAATTTGTGTCATTTTTCTGACTCATTGCTAGATGTATCATCCACTGTCCAGTTGATTTATTATTGAGAGTCCCCTAACTTCCATTTTCCGTGTTGGATTCTATGTCATGATCTTTTCTGTTCCACCAGAACATCCCAATATCCCTAGGACTCTGCCTGGTCTGTCCTTTGCCCTTCTGACTAAAGCCGCAAACTATTATTATTATTAATTATTGTTGTTGTTGTTGTTATATCATTTTGTGAGAAGGAAAACAAATGAGAATGTAATAAAGAAAGAAGAAAAAGGCACCTGGTAAAGGTGGAAAAAGCAAGGCAGTCCAGAAAAAGGTGAATGTAGCAGGCAGGGAGAGTCAAGCTAAAGACACACTTTCCCCACCCAGACTCAGCAAGAGACATCACAGGAGGCGTATTTAACCTCCAGAGGAGCTTGGCGGTGGGGTGTGACTGTCCTTTCCCCAGGTGGTTTTCTGCTGGCCAGGAGGAATGTAAGCACTGGACCAAACATAGGGGCTCATTATCTCTCTTGGCCCATCGCACACACGGTCACAGGGAGCCACAGTACCAGAAACAGTTTTAATAGGGAGAGAGAGGACCAATGGGGGGGCGGGAGGGAGTGGCCAAGATTTCAGGCAGGTGGCCAGTGATTCATGAAAGTGGCGCAGACCGCCCTAGCGGATTGCCAGCTTCACAGAAGCCCTTTTGACTGATGAGAAAGACTGTCTTTTTCTGAGAGATATGATACCCTTCCTGCCCTGAAGGAATGCTCAGTTTAAGAAGGAAGAGGAGTGCTCAGAGCTTCCAGGTCTCTGCTGTCTGGGATGCTCTTTACCCTTGAGAAAGTTCCAGTCCAGTGTGGTCCCACAGCAGTTTACTACATTCCAGGATATGGTGAGCTCATGGGTGGAAATAGTCTGAGTAACTCACCGTGTCTGGAGATTCATTTTGTTTCAAGCAACTACCAGGTAACAACTTTGAGTCAAATGCACATGAGGATTTAGTTCTTACAAACACTTTAGATCAGCAGGGAAGAGGTAAATTTCTTTCTTTAAACATGTTTATTTTATTAGAACTACTTATTTGTTTAATTTTATGTGTATGAGGGTTTTGCCTGTGTGTATGTATGTGCACCTTGTGTATGTCAATGGATGGTTGTAAACCACCATGTGGGTGCTGGGAATTAAATTCAGGTCATTTGCAAGAACAGCAAATTTTTCTTAACTACTAAAGTATCCTTCCAGATCAAGATATCTCTCCTTCAAAACTTAAAGTATAGTCACTTATCACTTAACATTGTAAATGTATTTTTTTTTGTAAATGTATTTGAAGAAATTTGTCTTTAGGCAATTTGATGGTTGTGCAAACTCCATTGAGTATACGTAATCAAAATAAGATGGCTATTGTGTCACTGTTGGATACAATGTTGGGGCTCATCTTCATCACCTGTGTTGGCTGAAGTGCTGCTACATGGTAAATAATTGTACTTGTTTCCCCATCTGACTCTTTCGGATCTAAATGGGTGGATCAAAACTGTAAATGTGGAAGACAAATCAAGAGAGTTAGAAAGCAAGTCACAGAATGCAAGAGAATATTTGCGAAACATTCTCATATAATAACTGTGTTGTGACTTGGATATAAAATATGTCCTTCCCTGTAGCTGGAAGCCCTTTTGTGTCCCACTTGGTCCCACAGCCACTTATAAAATAATCACTCAAAGGCTTAATATTAATTATAATTGCTTGACCAATGGCTCAGACTGTTAGTAGCTAGCTCTTACATTTAAATTGACCCATTTCAATTTATTTATGTATAGCTTCATTGCCGTGTCTTACCAGTAATGCTCTGGCATCTTACTCCTCCAGCAGCTACATGGCATCTCCCAGACCCCACCTTCTTTCTCCCTGTATCTAATTACATGAGGTCTCTAACCTAATCAGTGGGTAAGTCCACTGAAACACTCATAATTTGATAGCACTATCTGGAGATAGTATAACTAGAAGGTAGGGAGGGTTGGAGGAAATAGGTTACTGGGGATGTTCCTTTGAGGGCTGGGTCTTACCCTGGCTCCGTCATCTCTCCCCACCTTTCCTATTTCCCCTTGCCTTATCCTCTTTTCCCTTTCTTCTTTCCTCTTCTCTGTCCCCCTCCTCCCTTCTCCCCTCTCCTCCTTTTCCTTCTTTCCTTCCTTCCTCCTCCTCCTCCTCTTCCTCTCTCTCTCTCTCTCTCTCTCTCTCTCTCTCTGTTTCCTGACAAACTCAAGGTGAGTAGCCTTTCCCACCGCATGCTCCTAACCTTACAAGAGTCTGCCAACATCAAGCCTAAAACCATAGGTGCATCTGACCTTGGACTGAAACCTCTGAAATGAAGATCCACAGTAAATCCTTCATCCTTTGCATTGCTTCTTTCTGGGTATTTGTCACAGCCACGAAACACCAACATGAAAGCATATGAAGAATTCTTAAAACTCAGCAACAACAAAAAAGAAATCGATTCAACCCACTCTTCAAAGTGTGAATAAGACATGGCACCCCAACCAAAGAAGATATACAGACAGAAGCTAAGAGCATAAAGAGATACCTTAGAAAAAAACAAAACTAGGCCCAGGCAGTAAGAAGATGAGTTGCCATAAGCAGGCAGAACACACGATTCACGTCCACTCTGTATGATGCTAGGATGAGGGATAACTGACAGCACATGTCTTTCGAACCCATCGAGTATACAACAGCATGAGTGAGCTTCAGTGCCAGCTTTGAATGTTGGCCTACAACAATGTGTTGATTTGTTTTAGCAAATGTGCCACTGTGGTGTAGAAAGTTGACGGTGGGCTCGGCTGAACCTGTGTAGGATAAGTGGTATATGTAAAATTTGTGCTTTTTATTATTCTGACCTAAAAACATCTATTAAAAATTAACCCGTGAGAAAACAAAGCTGTAAAGCCAAGAAGAATTATTAATCAAAACAAAATAAAAACCCTGGGAAATGCCCAACTGGTGGGTAGATAAAAAATTATGATTTATCCAGAAAATGAAATTATACTCAACAATAAAAAAAGAAGAAGAAGGAAGAAAACCTGGGCATGGTGGCACACAGCCTGTAATCCTAGCCACTCTGGAGGCTGAGGGAGGAAGATGGAAATTTCAAGGCCTGTCTGGGTTAGAGTGAGTTTAACACCAGCTGGTGGAACTTAGTGAGACCCTATCTCAAAATAATAAGTGGGGGCCAGGTGGTGGTGGCACACACGTTCAAACACAATCCCAGTACTTGGGAAGCAGAGGCAGGCAGATCTCTGTGAGCGTGAGACCAGTCTGGTCTACACAGCAAGTTCCAGATCAGCCAAGGCTGTTACCTGGAGAAACTCTGTCTTGGAAAACAAGATAAAACAAAACAAAAAAATGGGAAGGGCTGGTAATGGCTGTAGCTCAGTGGAAGAACACTTGTCTGGCATGTGCAAAGCCCTGGGGTCAATCTCCAGCACCATGAGAAATAACCAAAAAGAAAGAAGACATATACAGCATTAATAAATCCCACAGACATTAGGCTCAAAGAGAGAATAAGATACGAAGAACACACTGTACAATACTTATGCCATTTTTCTCTTGGGAGAGGAAGGAGATCAGTGCTTGGCTGTGGAGGCAGGAAGGGGGATTGTTTATAAAAGACTATATATTCGGTGGGAGGTGGAAATACTAACTATAGTGTTGAGTACATTTTCTCAAATTTCATTGAAGGGTACTCTTGAAATGGCTATATTTTATTGTATATGATTTATGTAAAATTTGATTAAAAATTAGATAATAAAAGTTTACAATAAAACGTAAAAGATTTAAAAATAAATATATAATAGTGCCATATGAAATCTCACGTAAACATAGCCTAAAGTCATAAAAGGAAAAAAGAAAGATAAATTCAATTTCAGAAGCAAGAGTTTTCTCTTTGGGAAAAATGTTTGTAAAATAGAAAAACCAACAAGCTAGAAAAAAGACTGGCAGCATGGTTTCTTCGTCTCTTAAGGAATCTGCCTGAAACAAGACATTAGAACGAAGCTACCTTGGCCCAAACAGAGCCTGGGAGGACAGTAAGGACAATTATGTTCTGAAAACTGGGAGTAGTGATGTGATCTGGGGCTAAGCTAACCATGGACAACGTGGCTTCCCGGAGAAATAGGTTGACAATCGCAGAGTGTTTTATTTGTGTAATTCCTTTCCAGGGACTGAAAGATGCAACCATATTCAACTTTGGTTTCTTCCTTTTTGATGGCGTTTTATCTTGCAGTTTACACTGGCCCCTAATACACAAGTCTCTTGTCTTAGCCTCCTCATTGCCTGGTTCTCACCTCCCTTGCAGACTTCTGTTGTCTGCAAGCCATTGCTGCTGCTGCTGCTGTTGCTGCTAATGAAGGCACATGCCTGGGTTTAGGGTGTGTGTATGTGCAGATCAAGACTGAATCGGGAAACCCTGGAATACAAGAGGGTTTTCATTTCTTTCTTCTGGAGAATGATCAAGATGAAGAAAAACATCATTTGAATTTGATTTCTCAAATCAAATTACAGAAAGGAAAGAAATGGAAAACTCCACTTCCCTAAGTGTCCTCTTCTCTTGCCTTAGCCTGCTGTCTTCTAGAAACCTAGTTTCTGATTAACTCAAAGCCTGGTCCTGGATTAGACTTAATGAGTCGACAGATCACACACCTAGCCTGGGCTTCTTCCCTCACGGCAGTCATTGCTTTCTAAATAAAGATAGCTTAACTTCTAGATCAAGGTCAATTGGTTGGAGTAACACCAAGGTCTGGCTGGAGGCTGGGTCCTATCCAGAGCTGGCTTCCTAGTCTCAGGCCAGTCCGTGGGCCTCAACTCACTTGGCACTGGGTTTCAGCTCTGAGGGCAGACAGCCTTTGATTCTGGCTTCTCTTAGGGGAAAGTCGCTTGTCCTTGTAACCCAAAGATTCTCCTCTAGCTCTTGGAGCCCGACAGTTTCTTTGCAACTGTTCCTGTCCCCAAAACTAGAAATGGCTCTGAGTTCCAGGAGCCATTGAAACTTGCAAGTCCTTCTTACCTTTCTGGGTAGCTGTGACGTGAGAAGCTCTCGGCTAGGTGCTGGGATGAGCCCTGCCCTATCTGTGCAGTGGACGGACAAGTAAGCGGGCCCTAAGGAGTCATGGCTGTGAGAAAGGAGGCAAGTGCAGTATGGGAGTTGGGAGGAGCCACGGGATTGTTATTGGCATTTAGGCTAAAACCAAGGGCTACCTGTCTTCAATATGCCAAACACAGAGACAAGTAATAGCAGAAAACAAAGAGCAAACAAGGCCATTCAGAGACTCCAACTCCGCTTTCAGGGTTATGACATGGGATTTAGGTTCAAATAGAGGGCAAGAGGTATGCACAGCTAAGTTGTCCTGGTCAAGGTGTGGTCTCTTCTATCACAGACCCATAATTGTTGGAGATCCAGTCTCTACTCCAATGTGGTAGCAAGTTGTTAGACGTGTCTGAAATATCTTCCTGGGAAGCAAGCACCAGGACTCTAGATTCCTGAGTAAATTCTGATTCCATGCGGCCTGTGTCAAGAGCATGGGAGTCTAAGGGAGAGGTGTGCATGCATCTCTCAGTAGAATAATCTTTGATCTTGAGGGATGGTTATAGAGGACAGAGGAAATACCCAGGAGAGGAGATGAGAGAAGGCTCCTGAAGTTGAAGACAGGTTTGGAATCCCCGGTTATTGGATAACCGCCCCGATATAATAAGCCAATCAAAGCAAATTAATAAATCCAGGTTCAACCTGAATAAAAAGCATTCTCGGGTGGTCCCAGGGGAAGAGGAGAAAATCTGCAAGGGGAAACCACGAGGAGGGGGCTTTTAAATGCCTTCTGGGGGTGGAGCCACTGATGGTGGGCTTTCTCGGGGCGGAGTCTAGAATGAGGCAACTCCAGGGGAGGGGCCGCCACTAGGCACCCTGAGGATGAGGCTTGGAAGGGATGGAGCTGGAGACTCTGAACAAACACAATTTAGAAATCTCAGTGGGTACCCTTTGGGCTCTGACCTGCACTTGTAAAAGTAAGGCTGTTATAAAATGATAGCTAACTTCTATTGGAGTCCATTAGCATTGGGTCAGTCTCTCAGAAAGCCGGTCATTTGGGGGGGCCAAAGGGCCGGCTGAGCAGGCAAAGCACTTTCTGCCAAGCCTGAAACTGAGTTCGTTCCTTGGAACCCATACGGAAGAAGGAGAGAACAGAGTCTCACACGTTGTCCTCCGACCTCTGCATGTGTGCAGTGTTACATACAAGCATATACAAGCGCACACACAATAAAGAGATGTAAGAAAATATAAAATACATATCTTTAAAGTTAAGTCATGCCCTCCTCTCTTCCCAGTGAGTAAGGTGTTTTGTTTCGGTTTATAGAGGTTCCTACTTCTCCTTTCTCTCCTTGGGGGATTTGGGACCCATTTGGAACAGTTAAGAAACCGTTTCTACCCTTTTTTTTTGGAAGCCTAGGTTGAGCCAAGGGCTCTTGAATCATACTATATGAGTTTTACAACTTTATAATATCAAGGCAGTTTTCATCAGGAGACAACAAAGACTGCTCTTGTCTACCATTGGGGGAGGGGCACATCCTGAGGCTGGAAAGGAAGCCGTTTAGACTGCTGATAAACCCGGTTCCTTCACTGGCCAAGGTCCTTTGCCGCTCTGAGCTTTGGTTTCCTTATCTGTGAAATGAGTTGTTCTGAAGATTAAATGATGCAATCCACGCAAAGTCTGGTGTTTTTCCTGCTGGTTGTATTGGCTTTATACTATCAGTATCATCTTTTTCAAGGTCCAACTTAGTATTTCTACTTCGAACCTCTTTCTATTGTGTGTGGGTTGGTGTGTGTGCACACCCATGCATATGTGTGCGTTTGTGTAGGTTAGTGGTGATGTTGGGTGTTCCCCTCTATTGTTCTCTGTGTGTGTGTGTAGGTCAGTGGTGATGTTGGGTACTCTCCGCTCTGTTTATGTGTGTGTGTGCGCGCGCATATGTACTCTCCTCTTGTGTGTGTATGTGTGTGCTCCCCTCTATCTCTCTCCACTTTACTTTGTGAAACAGGGTCTCTTATTAAACCTGCAGTTCACTTGGCTCAGCTAGATGATTGGCCAGTGAGTGCTGGGTATCCATTTGCTTCCACCTGACCCAGCACTGGGGTGACAGATACTCACTATAGTGCCTGGCTTTTTAAGTAGGTGCTGGGGATTTGAGTTAGGTCCTCATGCTACCTCCCTACCCTCCTCTCTATCTGAAATATATTCTGTGCTCTAAAGAAACAGTCTGTTGAGTCAACACTTCACAGTTTAGTATTTATTGGCCATTGCTCTGTGTTTTGTTTATTTCATATGTGTCATTTCTCTCTTCACAATCAAATTTTTAATTTCGTCATTTTTTACTAAAATATCTCAATAAAGGCCAATATGGTCAAAGGGATACAGGAGTTAATAATTAGTTACCTTTTTTCATGGCAGGCACTGGGAAGCTGGCTGGGAGTAGATTCCTTGTTCTGAGCTCAGAAAACTTTTGGGGGAAGTTAGAGAAGGGGAGAGGAGCCAACCACAGTCAACCATACATTTCTCTGCATCTACTTTTAAGTGTTCTTTTACTTGTTTTGATTTTGTTGGGATTTTTACCTAACCGCTAAGACCCTCACTGCAGCTAGCAAATGGCAGAAAGTCATGAAATCAGATTGGATGTGCTTCTTTAAGACCATGTGAATTAATCTTATTTCTGTGAAAGAAAATAAGTTGTCGCCCTTTAAAATTCCGCTTAAAATACACCAGTCTAATAATAATCTGAAAACGCAAACAGTTCTTCCTACAAGATAGCAATGTTACTATTTTAAAAAAGCCAACTAAACAAACCCCCCAAACTTAAGTGTTCATTGCCCTGCCACAGTTGACAACATGTTTGTCAACGGGGAGGCATTTTCCAATATGGGAAGAATGGTTTCATTAAATCATCAGCATTGTAGGATCCAGTGGCTGGTACAGGTGCTATTTTTAGGGACTTTGTAACCTGTATGAATGTGTTGACAGCTCAAGTGTCTAGTTACCCAGTGCAAATAAAACCAGTCCTTGTTTAAAAATTGAAGTCATTATAAAGTTGCCCTCCAGGGCTGGATGGTTTGAATTCCTTATAAAGCACCAGCCAGTGCAAGCTGGAAAGGTCTCTACTCCAGTCCACCGCATGTGCTGTTGGAAGCTCTACAGTAGACTATCACAAAACCACTCTGGGTTTGACCTTGGCAGTAGGTCATTCTGTAGGGAAATGATGAGGCACACGAAGGGGCTGCTTTCTAAAAAATGTCCTGGTCAAGATTAAAAATGTGCAAGGGTTCTGTTGATCACTTCCAAGAGTCAGTAAATCCCAGGGAAAGAAACGCTACCTGGGCTCAAGTTGGTCCATGAAGAGACTAGGGCTGGCCACTCATTGGGCTACTGGAGCTGGGGAGTCAGTGATGGCCAGGAAGCTTTAGTTCCTGAAGTCTGCGTGGAATGCTGAGTGAACAAGGATGGATGGCTAAATAAATACAGAGCTGAGGTGTCTTCAAGAGCATGGCAGAGTCAGATATTTAATCGCACTGTGAACCCAAGTTTGCATTTGCATTAATTAAATAAAATTAACCTTGGGTTGTACAACTAGTTGACAGAAAGTAGTTATCGAGAGTCAGAGGGAGTCTGGAAGATGAATGGAGAGACACACAGGAAGTAGTAGGGAGGGACTTTGAGTGTGGTGGCCTTTTTCAGTTTGGCAGAGCAGAAGGATGCTCTCTTTCTGAGACTCTGGGGAAGAGAAAGGTCAACTAGTTGCTCCTTAACCTCTCTGAGCTAGCAGGCTTTCACCCCAGCCTCTTAACTCTTGAGTCTTATTAATAAATAGAACAATAGAGATTTAGTTAAAAACTACATTTGGTGGCAGTGGCAGGACGCCAAGCCGACGGGCTATAAAAGTCCCGCCGAGCTCCTGACTTAGAAGGGTTCCAGTAACTGTGGGGCGCCATTACTCACTGAAACAGCAGTAGATTCAGGTGCAGCTGCTGGGCAGGGAGAAAAACAAGTTGGTGGTTTTGAGGAGCAAAATTATTGCAAGTGACAATCTTATTTATGATCTCTTTAGTCCTTCTTCATGCTGCCTGTAGCTGAGTGCAGTGGCTGCAGGAATATACAAAAGGAGAGAAACACATACCAGCACCGAAATTATGCCTTTTTGAAGGAAAAGACTCCAAATAGTCAGAAGGTAATCTCACTGTCCCTTTCTGGACCTGTAGGACTTTTGGAATGGCCATGCTCAAAGGTGTTCAGTCCCCATTAGGGCCCACTGGCAGGCCTCCCCTTTCCATGCACAAGCTTCTATGCCTTCCTTTTCTTTGCAGCAAGACCCCCATCTCCCTGGGCCTGTGAGCTGAGGAATAACCCAATGAAATAATTTAAATTGGCAATCTGCAACTATTGGACTTTGTTCCTCAGAGGGATGGCTGTCCAGGGGTGATCGTTTGAAGACTGGAATAGGCCGGGGGTGGCATTTATGAGGTGGGTAGCCCTGCTTAGGTTTTTGATACCTGTCCCTCCTAATAAGTAAGGATGGTATGTGATCTTCATTTGTGTCCTGATACCCATGCCCTAGCTGTGGCATTTCAGCTGAGTGTTGTTAATCTACAGCTTTGGTCTTTTCTGAATTGGGGCAGTAACTCTTCAACCTCAGAGAGTAGTTGACTGGGAGAATACGTGAGTGTGCCAATGTGAAGGGAGTTGTGAGGAATCCAGCTTGCTTTTTCGGGGTGGCACTGGAGAGCAAACCTAGGGCCTTTCACACGCTAGGCAAGCACTCTACCAGTGGGCTACACACAGACCTTCAGGGAATATTATAGTATTGTGCATTTGGGGTGCTGTGGAAACAATTCCAAATAACCCCATTGGTATCGAGGGTTCAGACTGAGATAAATGTCAGTTACCATTCACCTCCACAGTATCCTCTCCTCTGAAGGCTTGTCTCTCCCAAGGGCTCTAGGGCCTACCTGACATCTTGGTGAAAGGGTCCCTTGTTCATCCTGGCTGCCCAGCCATGAAATAACCACTCAGAAAAACATATTATTTGCAATACTGTTAGGCCAATAGCTTAAGTGTATTTCTGGCTAAACTCATATCCTAAACTAACCCATCTCTATTATTCTGTATATTGCTATGTGACTATGGCTTACCAGCTAAAGTTCCCAGCATCTGTCTTAGGTGGCGGATCCAGGGCTTCTCTTAACTCTGCCTTCCTCCTCCCATGTTATAGGCCAAGCTAGTTTTCTTTACTCATTAATGGTAATCACAGCACACAGAGGGGACTCTTGCATCACTTGACACGCACTGGAGACCACTCTAAGATGCTCTTCACATGTGTTTCATTGTTTCTTCCAGGCCTGGTGCCATGGAGAAGCAAGAAAATAAGAGTCCAGGGGAGCGCAAAGGGGCAGACAGTAAGGAATGTGACTTGTGCAGCTTCCTTCCTCTCAGGAAGCACCTGGGGAAAACTGAGGCTCTGTCTGTCTCGGACAAGTGCAAAGATTTGTGAATGATTAATTAGAATCAATGTCAGGTCACATTCAGGCTTCTCCACATGAGGTCCAGCACACAGCCTTGCTGACTTGCCTTAAAGGCGAGCGAGGTGTCCCATACATTCCTCCTAGCTCCCTTGACTGCTTGTCCTGTGTGTGTGTCTCTGAGGTCAGAGCCACATTGGGAGGAGCAAAGGTGGAGTTCGGCTTCAGACATAGTGAAGTGTTCTCACACAGCTGTTCTGAGGGCAGCTAGACAATCCCAGCAAGGGAGACAGAACAGCTTCAAGTCACAGCCAGGAAGAGCATGCAAAGCTGTGGTTGTCAGAAACCCAGAGGGATGCTAAAGGGGAGGAAAGGCTCCAGAAACACAGGGCTATGGGAACTGTCAGCTTGGGAGAAGCTAGTGACACACTGTTTGCAGATAACTCTTTAAAAGTAACAAAATTAAAGGTCTGTCTTAACGGTGTTAGGACAGTTGATTCTCAAGTGTCACAGATAAAGGGCTCCTTTCTGTTGCCTAGATGCTCCCGTCCTTGAGAGGTTGTCAAATCTGTCTTCTTGTACGGTCCATCTCTGGCCTCTGGTTTGGACAATGACTTTCTCAGAAGTTCATTTCTCTATCTGTGCTTCAGCCGGGTACTGACCCTGTGCTCATCCGATGTGTTTGACAGAAGTGAGACATGGTCACTTGGAAAATGACATGAAGGGCGTCTCACATAGGTAGGGACTGCCCCTCAGGTCAGTCAGATACCCGGACCCCGGTTTCCCTGAAATCTTCAGTTAGCAGAGCAGTAATTCTCCTCTGTGTGTAAACTGGTCTAATTTGGATTTTCCAGCTATATTAACACCTTTCAATGGCCCCAGTATAGCATCTGGCTGCGTATGAGGTGTGTGCTGATTTTCGCCTGGTGACTGGATTGGAGGCTGTGATTTCTAAGGTTTTTGGACTTTGGTGACCCCTGTCATCACTAAGCAAATATACACTGGCAGGTCACAGAGACACCTTCTGTATGCAACAGGACTCAGCCCGCTTGGATCCCCTCCAAGGCAAGTGTTTGCTGAAGTTACCCAAAGCATACAATTAGAGAGCCACAGGGCAGGGACCTGCACCACGAGGGCAGCTTTTGAGAGTCTAGAACAAGAGACAAAGAAATGCCTGAACCAACTGCATCTGTGTTTAGGGAGAAAACAACTTTCCTCTGCATAGGCTAGATCAATGGTTCTTAACCTTCCTAATGCTGCAACCCTTTAACACAGTTAGTTCCTCATGTTGTGGTGACCCCCAACTATAAAATTATTTCTGTTGCTGCTTCTTACTGTATTTTAGCTTATATTATGAATCAGAATGTAAATAGTTTTGTTTTCTGGTGGTCTTCTCCTCAGACCACTGTGAAAGGGTTTGTTCTACCTCCAAAAGGGTTGCAACCCACAAAGGGGTCAAGAACCACTGGCTTGGGGCGAGACTTAGGTCAACAATATTTCACAAGACAACACTTTGGAAATAAAGCAGTAGAAAACTGTAGCTGTTTTGTTGTGGGGTATCCACCAGTACAAACTTCTCAGACATGGGTTTAAGCCAATAGAAAATCTTTATTCGCCAGCTGCCGACTACACCGGGTGTTTGGGATCTCGGTGTAGCTCTGAGCCTTTCTCAGGTTGAAAAAGCACAAAAACCATATTCTGAGTTGGCAACCAGTTAGCTAGAAGCGGAACTACAGAAGCCAAAAAGCAAAGTTAACACAAATAGAGACTTTCCCAGAGCTATGGACTTTGATGGATTGGGCCTTTGTTTTAGTTTTGGCAGGTGGTTCTGTCTATGTGTTGAGTTTTACAGCCTGAATGCTACTTCCAGCATTGAGTCAGTTGTGCTAAGGTCCGGGTCTACTAAGGTTCTGGGGCTCTGTTACAGTTTTTTTTTTTTATTTTGTCCTACATCAACCCTAGGCAGTATTTGGCACATTGCCTAAAAATTGGCACTCCATTCTTGACAGGTCTCAACTTCCTAGCAGGGTGATGAATCCTTAAGACTCAAGATTTTTTTTTTCAAGACAAAGATTTTCTGTTTAGCCCTGGTTGTTCTGAAATTTGTTCTACAGACCAGGCTGGACTTGAACTCACAGAGAACTGCCTGCCCCTCCCTGCCTCCTGAGTGTGGTGCGACTGCCCTGCTTAATTGCATTGTTTTTATTTAACTTTTTACTACATTTACTAATTTGTGCACTCTCTCTCTCTCTCTCTCTCTCTCTCTCTCTCTCTCTCTCTCTCTCTGTGTGTGTGTGTGTTTACACGCCATAGTATACATCAGAGGACAACTTACGGAAGTCGGTTCTCTCTTCCCATCATGTGGGTTCAGGAGATTGAATTCTTGTCATCAGGCTTGGTGACAAATGCCCTTATGCACCGAGCCATCTCGCCCAGGCTGATTTCTTTATGTGAAGGATGACTTTGTCCCTCAAAGTCGTCGTGTTCTGTTGGGATCACATGCTTAGCCTTGAACCAGTCACTGGTCTGGAAGACGGGGATTGATTGGTTCGGGCCCCTGGTCTCCCTTGTTGAGTTTCAAAACTTTATTTTCTCTCACACTGCTGCTCCCTCCTTCCTGGTCACAGTGTTCAAAGGCTCTGTCCTTGTTTTCCTCCCTTTTCTTTCCCTACAGATCACACACAGGTTAGGGCATATGAGCCATGGGTTGTAAGTTTAATGGAATCTTGTAACTCAATGTAGAGGCCGTGAGAATTCACCAGCAGTGTGAGGTCTCTGAATGTGCAATGACCAAACGTTAACTCAAACTCAAACATGCAATGAGTCTACACTGCTTGTGGGCGTGCTTTCTCGTGTTGCATCCTGAAACTTTACTACTGAATGGGTTTCGAACAGATGAAGCATGCACTTTGCCCTGTGCATGCCAGCATGCCACTGGCCAATGAATGGACAAGCACTCCTGACACCCTGTGCTCAGATCTGAGACTGTGGTATGAGTTGTGATGTTTTCACTGTATGTAAAAATTTTTCAGCTCTTATGCAACCATAATGGTTTAATCACAGAAAACAAGGACTTTTAATATTTTCCCACTACCATTCCTCAGCTTGTAAGTATTAATTACTACATCTTTGGATCGTATTGGGTTCGGATGTTTGGTTTTAAAAATTGCTCGTTGCATTGCTCACTTAAGTTTAGGATTAGGATAGAATTTCCAGCCAGTTCTGAAATGGAGCTTAATGCACTTTGCCATCACAGAATCAAAATACACATAATTGAATATGTAGCAAGACATTTCTTGATGGAAAATTCTTGTGTGGTTTTTAAGGTTTTGGGGCAAGTCCCAAACCTGCAGGGCGTACTCCAGGAAAAACACCTTCTAGGATGGAGGGGAATGCTGGCCACAGTTGGAATTTCTTCTCTCTTAGGGAAATGTCAGTTCTGCTCAAAAAGTCTCGGAATGGATTGAATCAGGCCCACCCAGAATATGTAGGAGAATTCCCCTTACTTAAGGTCAACTGGTTGAGAGCTTCAGTCAGATCTACAAAATATGTTAACAGCATATATTTAGATTAACAGGGACACTGAGATAGGTAACATGACCCATCGAAGTCCTGCACGGCCACTCCCAACTCCAGCCTCCCTGCTGGATCTCAGATCTGAATACTCAGCTGGCTGTCCAGCAGAGCCATTTAGTCTGGCCATTCTCTAAACTTCTGTTTCCACTCTATCTCCTCTAACTTCTCCACCACTGGCTCATATAAACACCCTTAGTGGGGTCTGCTTCTCTGTCCCTCGTCTGTGCACCTGTAAGCAAGTTCTATCTCGATGTCCCTGTTCCACCGTCTCAAGTGTCTCTCTTCAGCCAAGGTTCTCCTGTTTGTCGTCTGAATACTTACCCAGGTCACTCAATCTTGCATTCATTCCTGCCTCCCTTTCTTTCTAATCCCACCCCTTCACCCAGTGCTCCTTTAAAAAGAAAAACCAGGTTGACCTGATTCCTATTTGCTTAAGCTCATTGGTAACTTCCCATTGGTCTTAGGTTAAAATGTGAACTTTTTACATGGGTAAAGTATATAGCAAGAAATGGTCATCTCAAAGCTGGCGGCAGAGACTATAAGAGAAACCGTTCTAGAAATACCATTTCATCATACACTTAGCTAAAACCACCACCATGTAACCACCACTGTTGCCTCCACAATCACCAGCACTGCCACTAGCACCACAGCCAGCACCACCACCTGGGTCAGCACCAGCCTTCAGAGCATCATCATCATCATCATCATCATCATCGTCATCATCATCATCATCACCATCATCACCATCAGCAGCAGCAGCAGCAGCAATAACGATGATGCCATACAGTACTATGCTCCAAGCCAAACTGCCACTATCTTCAGAAGTTCTGCTGGGTCTGCTCACAAAGACCCTCACAGCTGTGCCTGTTAACTATTTGCCTTCTTCCACAGAAGGAGGTGACAAGGTGGGTCATGGGCCTTCATCTGAGTATCCAGCCACCACTCCTAACTAGGTGTATGCAATTCTGCCACATGTGGTCTTGGGGGAGGGGCTAGAGGATATTGATAGAGAAGAATGAGAGGGGAGGTTCCATTTATGCAGTCACAGGGAAGCCATCATCCCTGCTGACCTTCCAGTGTGGCTACTGGTCACCCCTGTACCTGTCCATAAGTCCTCATCCATTGCTCTGTACTCATAATAATCTCATTGGTCCTCCTGAGTGAACTTTGGTGGAATTGTGCTTTGGTTTGACACTGGGACTTTAGGAAGAGAGGTAGATATTGTTTATGTTTTCCCCAGGGAAGGAATTTGGCAACGGTGACAAAACCCTCAAATTCTAAGGACAAACTACCATGCACTGATCAGGAGAGGCCTAGAAATAACTAGAAAAGTCTGGAAATGGAAGAGGTAAAAAATAGGAAGCCTTCTCTCTGCATGTTTTAACAGCAGAAATGGGGACCTCAGGGCCTCAGGGCAAGGTGGCTTATTTTCTAAATAGAATAGAGAGGATCATAGTTTTCTTTAAGTCTCCGAGCAAAGCATTATGTATTCTGGCATTGGAGGCTCAATTCAGAGAAGCAGCAGTGCGGAAAATGTTTGAATGAGAATGAGGTTCCCTCCTCACCCAGCCGTGGAAAATGACAAGCGAGGGAAGGGTTGGGATGGTTTCTGGTTAATTTTCATTCTCTTATCTTGGGTTCATTCTCTTCCCTGTTTGTTTCTGGGACCAGACCTCCATGACCTCCTCCTCCCTGGGTCCCTTGTCCTTTAGGATCAGGTTAGGTCCAACCAAAGGGAGAAATGAATTGGGTGGGATCGCCAGTTAGAAGAAAAGGAAGAATGTTTCTCAGGGCCCTCCTCTTCCACCGTGGTTTTCAGAGTGTGGTCTCTCTGCATCACCCATGTGCTGGCTAAAACTGCAGTTTCTGGGCTGGAGAGGTGGCTTGATGGTGAAGAGCACACGGTGCTCTTCCAGAGGACCTCAGGCAGTTCACTTAACTCTAGCCCTACTGCTGGATGGATCTTATTGTTGCAAGGAGGCCACTTGTTTGTTCCCGGCCGCCCGGCTAGCTTAGACCCAAAATAATCACACAGAAACTGTATTAACTAAATTACTACTTGCCCCCAAGCTCTAGCTTCTTATCAGCTAGTTCTTGCATTTTAATTTAACCCATCTCCATTAATCTTTGTATCACCACGTGGCAGTGGCTTACTGGCAAAGTTTCAGCACTTCTGACTCTGGCGGCTCCATGGCGTCTCTCTCTCCACCTTTCTTCTCCCAGCATTCAGTTTAGTTTTCTCCACCTATCTAAGTTCTGCCCTATCAACAAGCCAAGGCAGTTTCTTTATTCATTAACCAATAAAAGCAACACATAGACAGAAGGACCTCCCATACTATCTTAAACTTCGGCATCTGCCAGCACCTGTACATATATGTACTTATACATGTTACAATCCACCCCCATACTCACTGTACATATATACATAATTAAAAACAAATATTAAAATTAAAAATGCAAATTCTTGGCTGACCTTTGTCAAAGAGCAAATGGCATACCCCTGCATAGCTCACACAGATTCACCCACATCCATTTCTTTTGAGACAGGGTTGCACTGTAGCCCAGCCTGGCCTTTGAGCTCCTGACACTCGTCCTTCTTGAGCCTCCTGAGTGCTAGAGTGGCCAGCATGCTGAGCTGGCTAATTTCATGTCATTTTGACTCAAGCTAAAGTCATCTGAGAGGAAAGAACCTAATGAAGAAAATGCTTTCTTAAAGTGGGTCTGTAGATAAGTCAGTCCATGGGGCATTTCCTTAGTGGTTGACAAGGGAGGGCCCAGCCCACTGTGGGTGGTGCCATTCCTGGATGGTTGCTCCTGGGTTCTATAATAAAATAGGCTGAGCAGGCCATGAAGAAGAAGCCAGTAAGCAACACTCTTTCATACTCCCTGCATCAGCTCCTGCCTCCAGGTCCCTGCCCTGTTTGAGCTCCTGTCCTGACTTCCTTCAATGATGAAAGTGATATGGAAGTGTAAGCCCAATAAGCCCTCTCCTCCCCTTGCTTTGGTCATGGTGTTTCATCACAGCAACAGTGACCCTAAGACCCATGCACCATCTGCCCGGCATCCATGCATTTGAAATGCCTTCCAGGTAATGCACTCTACAGTGTGAAAGCCATTCCTGGCAGACAAGCCCTTTTCTTCCGGAAAAGCTTTTGCTGGCTTCTAGTAACTGTTTCCACCCTTTGCCCTTTCATGTATAGAGGCAGGAAAGCCCTGAGCCCTGCCAGCAAGTGGGCAGCTCCCAACCCCTTGCTAGTTGCCTTGTTCCTGCTCGCTGAGGCCTGGCTCCTGCTAGCAGTCTATCTGCTGCACAGAGGGCCCACTTGTGGGCCATTCCTGGAAACCAAAATATCCAGGACAACAGTGGCATGGTCAGAAAGGACAGAGACCACATAGACAGTGAGTCCCTGCTCAGCCTTCCCTGGTGGGGACAGTGGTTTGCTGACAATCAGCTTGCTCTGACTATGACTGCAGTCTGCCTTCATCACAGGTGGACTGGTTCTTTCTCTTGGTCAAGGAGACTTTTTGTAAACCCTGCTCCGGATGTCACCCATCAGATGACCTTCCTTCTTCAGGCTGTGTTAAGGAGGCAGTTTGGAGGAAGCCTCGGATGTGGGGAGCTGTGATGTCACTTATCAGCCTGGTATGGGTAGAGCAGCATGGCCTTGCCAAGCCTTGGAGTTTTCTCCTGCACATGTGGACACTGCCACCTCCTGGGTTGTACTTCTGGAGGATTATACAGGATGCATGAGGTATACCTAGAAGTATCTTGTCCATAGACCTGGGATGCTCTGCCTTTAAAACAAGCTGTTGTTGTATGGGTTTAGGGCATAGTTCAGTTGGCAGAATGCTTGCTTGACTGGCATTCAGGAAACTCTGGACTCAACAACACCATGTAATAAAAGTCTGATGGCGCATGCCTGTGATCCCAGCACTTGGAAGGCAGAGACTGGAGGGCAGAAAGTAAAAGGGCATTGCTGGCTACATAATAATATGTTCCAAGCTAGCCTGGGATACCCGAGACCCTGCCTTAAAAAAATCAAATAGTTGTTGGAGGAGCATCATATCCCCCAAGGGTTCAGAGGCCAAACTTGGTTAGCATGCATACAGCTTGCTTTGTCTTTTAAGGTATGTTGTAAGGGCTGGGGATACTGTTTGGTGGTAGAATGCTTGCAGAACATTGAAAATAATAAAACTAAATTACTCACCATGACTTGGCCCAAGTTTGTCTCTGAGTGCTCTCCTGGGAGACAGAGGAAAGTAAGTCCCAAGATGCATCTGGGGGAGACGTGAGCAGCCCCACGCTAATGCCCGTCTCCATCTTGGCCCAGGCTGACTCTTCTCAGACGGGTCTGTTCCTTCGCCTCGATGACCAGGCAGAGTTCCTCGCTCTTCTGTGCTCGGTGCCCCCTCTAGGTAGCACAGTTGCCACAGGTGTGGGGGCTGTTTCCTTCGGATGAGCACATGGCACCGGCTTGAGACCCCCGGAGGGGAGTAGCCACTTCAGAAGGAGCGCGATGGACGATCCGCCTGGTGTGATGGTGGACAGCGGTGCCTCCCGCACTCCAGATGGGTGGAGAGGCCAAAAGGGGGTCAGCTGATGTCTGGGGCTGAAGGGATTGGGAGAGGGAGGGCTGCTGGCCAAAGCAGGACAAGGTCAGAGAGGCTGCGCGTTCTACAAGTCCCTGGTCTGCCTGGCTCAATGAGGAATTGTCTTCCGTGCCCTGACTGACATTCAAGTAGGAGGAAAACCTGTTTATAACTACCAAGGCCTAAAACCTAATTCTATTTAGTATGTAAACACAGAAGTATTTTTTGCCCGATTTTAGTAAACATGGGCTTTTCCATCGGTGCAATTACGGTGTCAATCCCAGAAGAATGTGTTTTATTGGCATTGGAACTTTGCCATGTCACCAACGGAACACTGTTGGGTCTGGACACCCAACTTCCCCTTCCTTCGTCTGTCTGCATATACAACAGCTGTATTCATGCTTATATAACCTTCATTAAAACCATCAGACGTGAATACAAAGAGTCTGTGATTGGTATGGTTTAGAGTAAATACAACAGAGGGCACGGCCAGGTCAAGGTGACAGTGATGGGACGCTGAGGACACTGGGGCTCTTTTGGAAGAGCCATCAAGGAAGGCTTTCCGGGTGGTGAAGGGAGGAAGGTCAGAGCTGTAAGCTGACAGAGCTCAGTCAGGGCCAGAGGCTGCAATATGTGGGAACAGCCGAACAGGAAACGCCAGGGCATGGCTGTACCTGGAGTGTAAGTGTGTGAGTGTGCGGGGACTGGGCATTGAGGTCTGGGACCTAAGAAAGCCTTGACGCCACAGGAGGATTTAATTCTTTCCCATTTGGGATGTCACTGAAGAGCAGTATTTGCTTTCATAGGAGCATTTGCTAACTGATTCCCATTGGCTGAGGTGATCTTTTAGAAGAAGGGAAGCTTTATGGCTTCATGGTGAAGACTATTGCTACCAAGCCTGGTAACTTGATTCCTGGGACCTGCATGGCGGAAGGAGAGAACCAGCTCCTGAAGGTTGTTCTCTGACTTCTACACGCATGAGCTGTAGAACATTTGCCCTGTACTCAATCAACAAATCCATGTAACAAAAGTAGATGGCGTTCAGGCTGGAGCACTCCAGAGGGAGGACGGGGTCAGTCTGGGATGCGCTGGGGTGCTAGGGAGCAAAGTGCTCGAAAATAGAGTGGAAAAGACACAGTGTCCAACCTGAAAGGGCACACAGTGACCAACTGTGGGACAATTTAAGCAACAATACAACAACAAACACAGGAAGAAGCAGAAGGAGGAGGAGGAAGGAGAGGAGGAGAAAATGTACAGGGAGGCCATGCCTGTGGCAGTTCCCTGATGGGTGCACGTTCTTCTTCTCTGGTCTCTGAAAGGCCTTCCCTCCACATGCATCCCTGCTGCATTCCAGCTTTAAAAGTCAGGTTTCCCAAGTGATGGGGCCCTTAAAGGCAACAGGAATCCGTTTTCTTTTGTGCTCCTTTCAAGTTGCTAACTCTGGCGCACTGCCCACTGTATGGCCTCAAGTTGCTAACTCAGGCGTACTGCCTACTGTACGGCTGTCCCCACCTGCTGTGACATTTCATTTTGTCCTTTCTAGGCTCTATACTCAGCTTTTCTCCCAAGAACTTAATTTGTTGCCTGAACAGATCAGACCTGGACCGATTCTCTTTAGTAGACCCATTTGGCAGAGAAGGGTGCTGTGACGGATCCTATCAACTGACTCAGGCTTATTTGTAAGCATTCCTAAAATAAACAGGTGCCCGTGGTCCCGAGTTGCGCTGGTGAGCAATACCAAGCTATTATTATTTTGTCTTTGGAGTAAAATCCTCAGAGGTCCCATTTCAAGATGTAGTTCATGACCTCTAGCAGGGCATACACATTCCCACCCCCACATCTTACATGGCAGAGGCTTGTCGATTCAGACATGCACAAGGGTCACTTTCATGGTTAATCCCTAGATTCCTTTTATTGAAAGTACCAACAACTTAAACAAACAAAAAACAAAGCTCATAACAAACAGAACAAACAATCAAAACCCCCGAAAACCAAAACCCAAGAAACTATGATTTTTGAATTTTATTTTACAGAGCTGCCCTCTGGTGGTGAATGTTGAGAAACACAGGTTTGAAAGCGGAAACTTCTCACACTTAGTCATCTGCTGGGTCTAGGCAGCAAATGTAGAAAGAGGAAGATGGTGATACTTAAGGAGAAGGGGGAATTGCGGGGATTGTCTGGAAATTGCATGCCCCAGTCAACAGGGAGCTACTTGAAGTCGAGTCAAAGACCGCCACTGGATTGTGCATCCAGAGCAGAGGCTGGGCAGAACGCAGATGGACGGACACCTTCTGTTTCACAGCCTCCATCCAGTATTTCTACAGAGCTATTATCTGTGGATGTATGGAGGTAGTCAAAAGTTTGCTCAGCAAGTGTAAGGTTCAGTCCACACCGCACAAAAAAACTGAAGTTAATTGCATGTATGGAAATTATTTGCAGTCTTTCCTGTCAACATCTGAATATTTGGCAGCCTCAGGCTCACATTAGTGTTGGCAGCAATCTGGTGATACTCACAGCTGTTTATAGAATCTTTGAAAATGGCAAATGACATTTAAGAACAAATTATCTTGACTTTCCCAGGGAAAACAAGAATTATCTCTATGAAGTTCCTAACCAACATAGCTGGGCTCTATACTTTAGTGACAACTTACCCATGTGGGCTCAAGTCCCAGCACCTCAAACGCAAGGCATGGCTGTGGGCACCTGTACTCCCAGCTGCTCGGAACACGTGAGTCGGTGCGTTTGAGACCAGAATCCACACACCTTATTGATAAGAAGAGAAATTCAGCAAGAAACTTGACACTATCTTCTCTTGCTGGGTCACACGTGACATCCTGAGAGCTGTGGGTCAGAGTTGTCATCGCTGAGCACAGACAGAGCACCTCAGGCTGGTGGAAGTACACGGCAGGGGGGCAAGTATGGTAGCCATTTAGTGAAGAAGGGAGGAGGGAGGCAAAGGAAGGAATCCAAGAGGCCTGAACACAGGGAGCTTTTCTCCACAGTCAAGCATTGTCAGGCTTTCTCCTGGGACAGCAGGGAGCCGCCGAGTCATTGTGAAACCAGGTTTCTATCACTTTAGAGGCTCATACCAGAAAGCAGACTCTTGGTCAACCTTTAAACACTAGCCACTTCCATTCCCGAGATTCCAGGCATCACTGGGCATGGAGGGAAAAAGTGGTGTGCAGAGATGAGGCCCACAGAGACAAGCGGTCCTGCTTTCTGCTGTTCTCGTCTCTCCAGCCCCAGCTGAACATAATTGCCTACATAAAGCCATCACCATCCTCATTTTCATCCGCTTCTCGACAGTTCCCATTCCGTTCAGGATGTGGGTGATGGAGATACCTGGTGTGGTATTGGTGGCAGAGGTGGTGCTAGTCAGCCAGTGTGATGAGTGTGGGGAGGACCATTGCCCCCCAGCATAACCCTGACCAGCATAGTCCATGTCCAACCCCGGTGCCCAGTGCCCGGGCCGAGGCTGATGTTGTGAGTTCTAAGGGCCCGACCTGGGTTTGATTTGTCTTACTCATGTAGAGGCCTGACCACAGTGGTCCTTGCTCCAGGGATACTCCACTGGTTCTAGGCAACCCTAGGGCACAAGTCCTTCAGAAACCATGCACGGTCTGTGGAGGTGGCTTCCAGTTGGACAGGCTGCACCTGAGTAAGGCAGGCAGCCAGAACTGTGGCTTGACTCACCTTAACCAGTCTTAAAAGACTAGGAAAAGAGAAATTCCAGAAACGAGGAATCTTATTTGCTTTAAATATTTTATTGTGCAATATTATATGTGTACATGTGTGAGTGGGGTGTGCGTGTGTGTACATGAAGGTGAGCTTGCCCAAGTGTATGCATGTGGAAGCCAGAAGTCAAACTCTGCTGTCTTCATCTATTATTCTCTGCTTGGTTTCTTTCATCCTTTTTCTCTTTTCTTCACCTCCTCCTCTTTCTTTTCCTCCTCCTCCTTCTTCTCCTCTTTCTCTTCCCCTTCCCCTTCCTTCTTTTCTCAGGCAACATCTCATCATGTAACTAGAATGACCCTGGAATTTACAGGCATTTGCCTGCCTCTGCCTTAAAGGTGTGGGTCACTGCACCCCACCACTTAATCTTTTTCAGGCAGGATCTCTCACTCTACCCAGATCTCACCATTTTGACTAGACTGGCTGGTTAATGAGCTCCAGGGACTCATGTCTCTGTCCATCTCTCCCAGAACTGGGATTTCAGATGTATTTCATATTACAGGCATGCCTGGTTTTCACATGTGTGCTGGAAATCTGACCTCAGGTTTTCATGCTTGTGAAGTGTAGCAAGCCCTTTGCCTACTGAGCCATCACCCAGCCTCTATTATGTATTTTTTTTTAAAAAAACACACACTCCAAGTTTTATGGAATAATAAGCAGTCCTTCCCACTTCATACATTTGTTGTAGGGAGGATGCTTTTTTGTTTCCTGTCCTCCCAGCAGCTCAGACACGAAATAATCACACAGAAACTATATTATTTAAAACACTGCATGGCGCATTAGCTCTAGCTTTTTATTGGCTAACACTTATATCTTAATTTAACCCATCTCCATTAATCTGTGTATTGCCACGTGCCTGTGGCTTACCAGCTAAAGTTCTGGCTTCTGTTTTTGGTGAGGCTACATGGCTTCTCCTTGACTCTGCCTCCTTTCTCCCAGCATTCAGTTTAGTTTCCTCTGCCTACTTAAGTTCTGTCCTATCAACAGGCTAAGGCAGCTTCTTTATTCATCAATGGTATTCACAGCATGCAGAGGGGAATCCCACATCACACATTCTACCTTAGTTGACCCTCTTGTTCCCATGGAGGGCAAACAGCAGCTGATTGGTACCTTTATAATTCTCCAGTTAACTCATTGATTTTTTTTAATCATTTGTTTGATGGGTTTTCTGTGTTGTCATTTTTTTATCCGAGTAAATTAACTTCTTTTCCAATCCTTCTATTTGTTTCTTTTTCTTAATGCGATTTACCAGCATCCATGAATTAACAGTTCTCTGAAGTGGTAAGGGTAGGGTTCCAGCATCCATGAATTAACAGTCCTCTGAAGTGGTAAGAGGACATCTTTGTTTTCATCCTGGTTGAAAAAAAAAGCTTCAGTTTCATTAGAAACCATAATGTTTACTGTAGACCTGATAGGCATATTTTATCAGGTTAAATAAATTCCCTTCCATTTCTAGTTTGCTGAGCATAGCAATTATGACTAAATTATGAATGAATATTGAGTCAAATGATTCTTCTATGTCTATTAAGATGTTTATCTTTCACTTTTTATTATAGTGAGTTTCAAATATACATGAAAGCAGAGGCACATTAGTTTCCTGCTATTTTGCTGTTGTCTCTTCTCATGTTTTTAGAAAAAGTTTTGTTATTGGAGTATTTGAAAGAAATCCATACAACTTATCACTTTTTTTTGTTTGTTTGTTTGCTTTTTTGTTTTGCCTTTTCAAGACAGGCTTTTTCCACATAACCCTTGCTGTCATACAACTTGCTCTGTAGATCAGGCTAGCCTCGAACTCAGACCCTCCTGATTCTGCTTCCCAGTGCTGGGATTAAAGGCGTGCATCACCACACTCAGCTTCTGTGGCTTTATTTGTAAATATAACAGAACAGCAGTGTGTATTCCTAACAGATGAGGATTGCTAAGAGGTAGAGTCACACTGCCCATGTTCACACCACGTCACCGTTATGATGATAACTGTAAACATCTTGATCACTTAACTTGTGTTCATATTTTCTAAACTATGGTATTTTTATTAGTTTATTTGAATAAGGATGTACATTGGGTGTTTTTGATTGTTTAGACAAAATGCCTGAGAACAGCTGCTTTAAGATAGAGAGTTTATAGCTCCTCACAGTGTCAGGACACAGTCCATCAGGGTGGGGGGTCCTGGTAGGACCTCGAGGCAGCTGGGTCATCTTCACATGCAGTCGGGGAGCAGAGAGCAGTGAGCGCAGGTGCTCAGCTGGTCCTTCTGCTTTTTATCCAGCCAGGATGCTCCTATGCAACGGAGCCAGCCACAGTTAAGCTGCAACTTCCCATCTCAGGCTAATCTAGTTAACCCTTCACAGTCATGCCCAGAGGCTTGTCTCCTAGGTGACTCCAGAACTTATCATTTTTGACAATTGGTCCTCATAGGACGGGAACAAAATGAACATGATTTCACGCTCTTAAATGTTCTTCTTTTTTTTTTTTGCAAATGCAACTTATATTTGATGAAGAAACATTTGTTCTATAGAATATGTTTTCTTTTTTATTTGTTCTGCTTAGACTATCATTTTTTTTCTACTTGATTTAACCTCTGGACAACTGTTTTATACATTATTCCTTCCTCTGAATTTCTTATATCGAATAGTCAGAACCAGAGATTTAACCTTTCCTTTTTGTGAATGTACAATATCCATTTGAAAAATTCCCCTTGTGGGCTGTCCCTCCTGTCAGTCCGTTGGGAGACTATCACCTGCAATAACCCTGATCTGATCACTGTTCAGGTGGGACAGTCTTACCCATCCATGGGACAGGCTTCTATGTAGCTTTCCACAGTCCTTTTAGAAGATACTGATGATCACTGCCAACATCTATGGCTTTTATTAGAGGTTGAAATTAGTGTCTTTCTAAGCCATTGGTCTTAATCTTCCTGCATTTACTAGTTGTTTTACTGTTCTACAAAGAAACTTCAGTAATCATTTGATTAAACTAAAATATAATCTAGAGAGAAGAGGCAGAAAAAAATTACTCCTTTCTTCCCCTTTGTGGGTTTTTATGAAATGGGCTGGCGTCCCACCAACCTCTAAAACACATCTGATGGTGACTGTATAAACTAATAGATTGTGCTTATTTGTTAATTAAAAATATCATCAATTCATCCATTCAGCCAATAATCTATCCCTCCCTCCCTTCCTCCCCCTCCCTCCCTCCGTTCATCCATTTCTCCCTCACTCCTTTCTTTTTCCATCTTGTCTTAAGTTATTCTTTTGGGGGCAAGATCTTGTGTAGCCCAGGTTAGCCTTCCACCTCCATACCTCCATTTCCCATTTGTCGTGATTTCGGGTGTGCACCACCATGCCTGCCCCATAATGCATGTATAAAATTGTGCATGCTTGTGTGCATGAGTGCATGAGTCAGTGCTTGTGTGTGTAGTTAGCAGTGTGTTTTGATCTATTTGAAATTAGTATCATTTTGGAGAAGGAAGCAGACACTGTTTTTATCTCACACTAACTCACCATTACATCTCATTTTTTCCCTCTGTTATCTGTTGTGAGAAGCCTTCAAGAGTCCATATGTGTAGGTTATAGGAAAGAGAGAGCTGGAGCTAGAACTAGAGATAGATAGAGATAGAAAGATAGGTATGTATATATTTATTTCTCTCTCATGATACTTATCTCTCCTAATATATATGCTGTATTATATATATATATATTATACATGGAGAGAGAAAGAGATGAAGATAGAGAATAAAGAAGGGAATGAGTCACTTGCTTGTATTTGAGCCTGATTACTGTCACTTTGTGATCATGCCTGTCTGAGAAGCATCTCAGGGTATGTTGTGACATGGCTTCTCCTAGGGTATGGTGGCTGTTTGAACTGCTAACAGTTCTGTGCTGTAGACTGCAGGGCTTTGTTCCAGAACCTTAGGGCTCTGGGCTGCAATTCTCCTGCAAATGCCTGGCAGGGACTTTAGAGTATCCTTAATGACCACAGATGTCTCGAATATTATTGAGTCTGCCAGCCCATATGGCCAAGCCATAGGGCCCAGATCCTATAGTGCCATAGAGCTCCAATATGTTCAGAGTCTCCCTCAAAGTTGGCAGCCTTCCATGTCATCTGGAAATGGAGAGGGACAACATCCCTCCCACACAGCACATGCCACCTCCGATGCCCAAAGCAAGTGATCTCCATGAATAAATGTGATGCTGTCAGTATGACAGACAGACCTTGGAATGTCAGGATGGCTGAATCCTCCAAATGACATTGTGACAAAGCAGAAGAATTAACAAACCCAAGTTCAAGACTTCAAGTGTGCTTCTGCCCAACCCATATAACTGGCAATGTCTGGTCATCTCTGGTGGGTCCACACTGGTGGCTGCCCCGACGATGCACTTACCTGTTCTAATGCCGGCACTGATGAGGCTGGCGTGATAGCTGCAGTGGCTGCATTCACTGCCTCCACTTGGTTTTGATTGATTCTGCCAATTGATAAGAAGGGACCTATGCATTTTTGGTATTTGTCATCTCCACTGGCCTGTGTGTCCCTTTGCCTATGTGTTATAGGATAATTGTTTTGTACACTGTGAAAATATGTCTCTACAGAGGCACCTTCCAATTGGTTTAATAAAGAACTGAACATCCAACAGCTAGGCAGGAGGGAATAGACAGGACTTCAGGCAGATAAAGGAACTCTGGGAAGGAATCAGAGAGGTGGGTATTCACCAGTGAGATGTGGAGGAAGTGGGACTTATGGTACTGAGGAGAGGTAATGAGTCACGTGGCAGAACATAGATTAATATAAATGAGTTAATTTAAGTTTTTTTAAGAGCTAGTTGGTAACAAACCTAAACTAAGAACAAACTTTCA
Organism: Neodon shergylaensis; assembly: GCA_025134845.1. NCBI lineage: Eukaryota > Metazoa > Chordata > Mammalia > Rodentia > Cricetidae > Neodon > Neodon shergylaensis. The sequence goes on from JABTXL010001359.1 coordinate 6,896,060, forward strand.
TACTTAATAAAGTCTCCATGTCATTATTTGGGAGCTGGTGGTCCAAAAAAGTCTGGTTATAGCTATGCATACAGCTATTCTGGCAAATGACCTGTAGTCCCCCTTCAGTAGGATGGGAGAAATGCTACTTTCAGTATTTCTGGCATTCTTTATCCATTAATGGATATGGGCTTTGGCTGGGGGACTTGCCATTTTGTTTTCCATGGCAGCGATAGACACACTGGCCCATCGTCACGTTTGAGTATTCCCGCCAAGGGTCGATTCCTGTTCTTACTGGTGCTTCTCTCATCTCACCATTGAATACGGTGTTAGACAATATTTCATCTTTCCTGTCTTAACTTGCTCGAACACCGACCACTTCCATCCAACCCACATCTCCTTTTGCCCAGTATTCAAAATGTATTTTGTGCTCTTCTGTTAATCTCTTACCGCAGATGTTATAATTATTCTTTCATGCAATCAATGCTGGTTTGGATTTACCCACTGTCTTAGTTAGGCTTTCTATGGCTCTGAAAAGACACCATGACCACAGCAACTCTTTAACTGTGGTGGCAGTTTACAGTTCACAGGTTCGGTCCATTATCATCATGATGGGGAGCATGGCGGCATGCAGGCAGATGTGGTGCTGGAGTGGTAGCTAGGAGTCCTACATTTTGCAGGCAGCCGTAAGTCAACTGTGACACCAAGAGAAGCATAAACAAAGGAGACCTCAAACCCTGCCCCCACAGTGACACACTCCAACAAGGCCACACTTTCCAATAGTGCCACTTCCTTTGGGGGCCAATTTCTTTCAAATCACTACACCCACAGTTTCTGATTGCTTTCCTCCATATTCCTTCAGACTGTACCATTCCTTCCTTCTGGGATTTCTTTGTTGCTTCCCAAACCCCATGCTTTGCTTTTGTGAGGAATTAGTTGCCAGTGCTTTTATTTATCTGATTGACTTAGAACCTGCGTACAGCAAAGGGCACAGCATTAAGTGTTCTGTGCAGTGAGTTTTTCTGGAGTGGGCACTCCCAGTGGCCTTGAAACAGCTCCTCCACAGCTCTCTCCTGCCATCAGCTGCTCTCAAGGACCACTTCCCACTTGCCTCACCCAAGAGTGGCTTTCTGTGTTCTTCATTTTAAATCTAATTTTATTGCCACTACTTTTGAGGTCCCGGGAATCAAATCCACAGCCTTGAGAAAGCTAGACAGAACTAACCCCCCTCATTCTTAAGGTTTTAAAAATAAATGGATATTTATGTCTTATTTAGTGTTCCATTTCTGGCTTTCTTTGTCTGTTATGATGCTTGTAGGATTCACTCCTATAGTGTCTAGCAGTAATTCATTCTTCCTTTTATTCTTTGTCCCCTAAACATCCTACAGTTTCTTGGGTCACTATTTTTCTTGTGCTGGTCACCAATTATCCTAGGGTGTGGGAGTTCTGCCTGGGGCCTGACTAGCCCGGTCAGTGGAAGAACTATGATTTTTTTTTTCTTCGAGGCAGGGATTCTCTGTAGCTTTGGAGTCTGTCCTGGAACTAGCTCTTATAGACCAGGCTGGCCTCGAATTTACAAAGATCTGGCTGCCTCTGCCTCCTGAGTGCTGGGATTAAAGGCGTGTGTCACCATTGCCCAGCAGAACTATGATTTGTTTGGGATTGGTCTGGGCATTTGCTGCCACACAACATCTGTCTTCATCACCCTGTGCTTCATGTTAACTTTGTGTGTGTGTGTGTATACTTATGTTTCTACAAGTCAACTGATTCTTGTGTTTGAAGGCTTGAGGGTAGATCTTTACATTTACCTAAGCTAAATCCATTTGTTTTAGGATTTCTATTGCTGTGAAGAGACACCATGATCATAGAAAATCTTTTTGTTTGTTTTTTGAGATAGGGTTTCTCTGTGTAACAGCTTTAGTTGTCCTGGAACTAGCTCATGTAGACCAGGCTGGCCTTGAACTCACAGAGATCTGCCTGCTTCTGCCTCCCGAGTGTTGGGATTAAAGGTGTGCACCACCACTGCCCGGTACCACGATAATTCTTATAAAGTATTTAATTGGGGTGGCAGCTTACAGTCCAGAGGTTCAGTCCATTATCATCACAGTGAGGAGCATGGTAGTCACAGGCAGGCACGGGGCTGCAGAATTCTACATCTTGATCCAAAGGCAACAGGAAGTGAACTGACTGTCAACCTGAGTGAAGCTTGAGCAAAGGAGACCTCAAAGCCAGGCCCTACAGTGACACATTTCCTCCAACAATGCCACACCTTCTCCATCAAAGCCATACCTTCTAATAGTGCCACTCCCTTTGGGGGACATTATCCTTTAAACCACCACCATTGTTTTCTTTGGGATTTCTCTTTTGCAGCCTTGATTTGAGTTTCAGCTTGGGAAGTAAGAGGACCCAGGTAAGCCATGGAACCAAGCAACCTGGCTTGCAATCTCAGCAATGTGACAGAGAATTATTTACCTTTAAAGAGCCTTAGGTTCTTATTGTAAAAAGTTCACTGGTGTGGAATATTATTTTAACTGGGAAAAGATGTGTTTGTTACATTTGTTTATGCTACAGAATATTACTTTAACTATGTTAAGGTGTGTTACATTTTTCCCCTCCTTTGTTAATGATGTAAAGATGTGTTGCATTTGCATTAATTAAATAAGATTAACTTGGGCTCAGAGAGGCAGGGTTAGCAACTGGTTGACAGAAAGTAGCAGGGAGGAGCTTAAAGTGGATTTTTTTAGTTGGGGCGATGTGGAAGGGAGTGGTTTCTGGGGATCCCAGAAAAGAGAGAAAGTTAGCCTGTTGCTACTCTAACTCTCCGAGCTTTCAGGTTTTCACCCTAGCCTTTGAGTTTTTTTTTAGAATGATAGATATTTAGTTAGAACTATCTTCAGTGGCAGCAACAGAGCCATTGTCCGGGGGACAAGAATTCCCTCCAGGCTGCGGCATTAGCACAGGGTGACTAGTGGCTTAAAGCTCCTTTACTGTGACAAAGGTAAAACAGCTTTCACTCTGAAGGGCCTGACTTCAGTATCTGGTGTCACATCTGACACATAGCAGTCACTCCATATGTGTTTGTTGGCCACATGAGCAAATGAGGAGGGCGGTGCTGCGGGACTGTTGTGAGCTTAGACAAAATATCTGCTGGGTGCTGGGTGTGGAGAAGACACTGGGGATGGGAAACCCAAGGCAGATACTATCAAACTACCTTTACTCTGCAGAGTGCTCCGCAGCTTTCTGTCCTTTCTAGAGCGAGAAGGATAAGTCAACAATCCCGGGTCTGCGTGTGCATTAGGATGAATTTACACTAACTTTCTCTTGGCCCTCACTCCCTATAGGACTCCAGTCTGCCCGGGCTGCATCTGGACTTCTTGGCACCGTACTCTCCAAAGTGGCAGCGACTTGCTGTGCGTGCTCACTTCCACCTAATTAAATTAGTTAAAAGGAGTGCCACTCAAAACCCAGTTGCTCAGTGCCAGCAGCCCGGTAGCCACACACAGCTAGCGCAGCCCACAGAAAAGATCTGTGACATTTCCATGACTGTAGAAAGCTCTCCCGGAAAGGGCTGGCCCCCAGTGAAGCAGCAGAAAGCATATGGCGTGAGATGGGACCATGAGCAGAGAGGTTTAATTATAACTGAGCTAGCAGGGTCCTGAGTTTCACAAGGTGGGGGGAAAGGGCAGATAGATGGTCATGTTGAAAGAATGGACACAGCTCTGTGACAGAATGAGGCACAGCACAGCACAGCACTTGGGTTCTGGAACGCCACAATTTACCAAGCAGAGCAGCAGTCACGTGACCTCCCCAGACCATCTCCCATCTGCCAAGGGGCAGAATCGCATTGGTCTTGAATAGGAAAGTAGAAAGTGCTTAGCAGCAGGTAGATGCCATAGGGGAACCAGGCGCTAGTTGTCCTACCATTAAGGTTGTGACTTGGGGGCTGATGGGTTGATGAGGGCGCCTCTTTCAACAGTTCCTTACCCGCCCCCACCCTGTGCTTTCTCCAGGCCTCAGATCTCTATAGTTCTTCCCGGAAAGACTCCGGGAAGGAGTTGGACTCATTCATTCCCAATAGTACCAAACCTTATTTACCTTGTGTCCCATTTCCAAATTTGCACAATGACTTGACACTTACAGCCAGAAGGAGCCCTTTCTTCCCGAATCTCTGCCTGAAGCGGTCCCACCGCTGTCTTTTGAAAAGCGTTCTTTGTATTATTTTAATCATATGTGTGTGAGTGTGCCAGCATGTGGGTATATCATGTGTGAGCGGAGGTTCATGGAAGTCAGACTGGAGCTGGAATTACAGGCAGTCGTGAGTCACCATCGTGGTTCTCTGTTTTTTTTTTTTTTTTTTTTTTTTTCTGGTACATGCTCTTAACCGCTGAGTCATCTCTCCTGTCCCCGCACCTTATTTTTGAGATAGTCTCACTATGTAGCCCTGACCAGCCTGGAACACTCCGTGTAGACCGGACTGGCCTTGAGCTCAGAGATCCCCCTGCCTCTGCCTCTTGAGGGCTGGGATGAAAGGCATGCTCAAAATGTCAGCATTCATCATAATTCTTATAACTTCCGTGTTGAGAGTCTTCTGTGTGTTAGGACTAAATCAGACACTTTGCGTAAGCTGTCACATGACTCATGTTTTTTTCGTGGAGGAGAAAGTTGGGGTTCAACACGGAGTTTCCTGCTACCTCCGCAAAGAGCAAATCTTGAAGACTTTCCTTTGGGCTGGTCACCCCATCTGTCTCTTTCCTCCGGGTAATCAGCTGGTCAGGTCTTACCATGCCCCATGGGAATTGTGGGAAGGAGGGCAGAGACCGTCACGTGAGGACAGAGGTGACAGGACCCAGAAAGAAAGAAAGGCGGCTTAGTTCTTGGAGCAAGTAAGAAGTTAAAAGTGAGCAGGAGTGGGGCGGGCTTGGTGTGGGGTTGTGTGTGTGTGTGAAGTGTGCATTCTCTGAAGGTTTTGGACATAAAGGAGAGGGAAAGCTTTATTTATAGTTGAGGCAGCTGGGGAGTGGGTAATGGTGCGGAAGGAAGATAAAGGTCAACCCCAAGGCTGGCTTCTAGCTACGACACAACAGCTTCCGCTCATGTTGGGCTCCTGTCATGTCGGTGTAGGCTGGCAGGAGTCAGAGGACAACTTAAGTCAGTCTCTTCTACCCCGTGGGTCCTGGAGACCAAACTTAGGTCGTTAGGCCTGGCATTGGCTTTTACCCACTGAGCTGTCTTGACAGACATAGAGTTAGGTTCTTTGCACATGTATTTGCTTAAAACCAGTGAGTTGTGTGTGGGGGCCACCATCCCACTTAGTGGGTGCTGAAACCAACCGAAGGTCGGAGAAGCGAATTTTCCGTACTATAAACCATGGAGCTGGCATTTGAACCCAGGCAGGGCACACGCAAGCTTCCCTCAACTTTTTTTTTTTGAGGGAGACTTTAATATCCTTTCTGTAACACAGGACTTTAATCCAGTCTTTTGTAACTTCAAGAAGTTCCTGGTGATTGTTAATAAGTTTTCTAAAGTGTTTCTTTCTTAACAGTGGGTTGAACTGGATGCATTTACAAAGTCTTGCCAGCAGGTGGCGAAACAAAACCAATAACTCAGGACGCAGAGCCGACCACTTTCAGGGAGGAAAAGCTACTCACACCAGCTTGCTCAGCAGGCTGGGTGTCTGGCTTAATTTTGTGATTTCTGGGTTACCACCTCCTCCAACATCTTCCACTTGGGGGCTTTTGTAGGCTCGCTAAGGTTCTCAGGATAAAGTCCTTTCAGCTTAGTCCTTGTCTTTGCAGGTGTCCTAATACCCTTCTCAACCACATTTGTCCCCACTGGCCCGTCTTCTGGTTAATTTCATCTTATCTTTGGGAACTTGAGAGTTATCTGCAGGGAGTCCATTTCTGCCCAGAGTAGGTGGGATCCCTTCTCTGTGTGTCTTCCTTTTGCAGCACAGGTCTCTGGAGTCCCACTCGTCTTTGCTCGTCTGCCTTCCTGCCAGGCAGTCAGTTCCCTTAAGGGTGAGAGCTGTGTCTTGGCCACTCCAGTATCCACCCGGTGACAGTTCAAAGCTAAAAAGCATCAAAACACAAACGAATGAGCAGGTACGTGCTTACAGAGAGACTTCTGGGGCCACAGGATGAGGGTCCGTCAGCTTTTGTGGAGCCCTAGAGTTCGGAGTCTTTTGTAAACACAGGCAGGGGTCCTTGCCCAGGGGACAATGGCTGTTATTGCTCTCTAGGGTAGGGAGTTTGTGTTTTCTGTCCATCTTGCTTCCTCACAGCAGCTTCTTGGTAGCTCCTTAAATACCCCTAAGGAAGGGTGCATGTGTCTCAAGACATTAAAAAAAAGGGAGAGGGTAATTTAAATAAGTGGAAAGAAAAAAATGCATTTTAATTGCATTATTATACTAATTTATATCTCCTGTCTGCCTTGAAAAAAGTGCTTTTTTCACAGTGTGGAAGCACATTAGGGTTGGGAGTTGAGACTAATTGCTTCAGATGGCTGCTGAGAGACAATTGAGCTTTGTTTGCCTTGCTCTCTAAGCAGGTGGGGGAATAGGCTGTGTTCCCAAGGCCAGGGGTTTTCAGGAGCCTCCAGACCACAGCTGCAGTGTCTGCCTGGTGGGGTACTGGCACGGAGTAAGTGCTCAGGTGGGTACTGGCACGGAACAGGTGCTCAGGTGGGGCTGGCACGGAGTAGGTGCTCGGGTAGGGTGGCACTGAGCAATATTGGCTAACTACTTTGCATTTTATGTTCAGAACTTTTTTGGGGGGGTTATCTTTGTATTCTTTCTCTCTCTCCCCCTTGATCCTGTGACATGGAGTGTTAGGTGTGAATCTGAAATGTTGCCCACAGATTGAAGTGCCAACAGTTTTCCCTGCAGCTGGTGACACCTGAAAGTAAAGCATTTTAAAATATATTTCGAGGGGGAATATAATCAGCACAACTGCTTTATGCATCTTCCTATGTATGGTTTATTTTATCACAAGTTTCTCAACTTTTATTTCAAAGTGGGCCTTGGCTGGAACTCAGTCCTTGTTTGTTGGAGATGATCTCAATGTAAAATGGTAGTCTAACTCAATCATGGGTAGACAATTGGATCCTCTCAACACTTTGGAGACATCTGTGCGGCCCCCTGACCATTGGTGGGGAATTCTGCGCCAGTGCAATGATAGGATTGTGGGAAGCTTGCCCTTTACCTCTAGTGAGTGGTGGCTAAGGTCTCCGTGTTTAGATGCTCTTTACTTTCACTACCATGGATGCTGTAGCTTAGACCCTGGATATCCCCTAAAGGCTTGGTCCCCAGGGTGATGCACTTAGGAGCTGCTGAAACCATTGGGAGCTGGGGCCTACTAGAGGAAAATACATTACTAGAGGCATGTCCCCAAAGGGGAATTGGAAAATGACTCCTTCCTCTGTCATACTCTTAGCTTCCTAGTTTCCAGGAGCAGAGAGGATTCTTTTCTTGCCAGGGGGACACCGTGCCGCTGCAGGCTAAAAGGATGTGGGACCAAGTGACCACAGACTCTGAAACCACGAGTCAAAAACTAAACGAAGCTCACCAAAACAACCTCCCCCCAACTTTCTTCTTTAAAAGCTGCCTCATGTGTCTGTCATAGCTGCAGGAAGCTGACCAACACAGTGCGTCTGTTAGGCTGCGGCGTGTTTAACCGTGTTTGCACCCTCACTGTGCTTTCTCTCTCTTCCTCCGTAGTGCCTTTTTATATAGTTTTGTTTCCTTTATTTTGGGATTTTACTTAAAACACATTATTTAATAATTTCTATTATGTGACCTCATTATCTGTCTTATTATTGAAGTTTTTGTTAGTAGAAGCAGATTTATTCATTTATTTACTTCTGAAGCAGGGTCCTGCCATATACCTTGGTTCATCTCCAATTTGCTGTGGAGCTCATGGAGGCTGGCCTTGAACTTGTGATCTTTCTGCTTCTGCTTCCCTAGTGCTAATTATAGTTTTATGCTACCACGTGTAGCAAAGCAGCCTTTTATTTGCTTTAAATGGTGGTGGCACATGCCTTTAATCCCAGCGCTCGGCAGGCAGAGGCAGGCAGATCTCTATGAGTTTGAGGCCAGCCTGGTCTACAAGAGCTAGTTCTAGGACAGGCTCCAAAGCAACAGAGAAACCCTGTCTCAAAAAAAAAAAAGCACACTTTTTGGCTCTCCATTTGCTTTTTGATTTTGAGCTCGTCTTCAGCGTTCATTTGGTGGGACCAGCAGCAGAGGAAGAGGCCATGCCCTTCTGCACTGGGTTTTCGATACCTTCCACATCCCTAGAGGTATTATCAACTTTTGGCAAGTTTCCACGTGGGTTTTCCCGGTCAGCTGGATTGTGTACACTTTGGTTTGTGTGTTTTCAGGGCTGAGGGTTAAACCCAGGACTTCATGTGCTAAGCATGTGCTCTAACACGAAGCTGTCGATTCAGCCCATGATAATATGAGTTTTAACTCTTGAGCTTGTGAGATCTGTGCGATCTTTTCCCCACCCATGTAGATCATAGACGGAGGCAGATAGGCACCCTCCTCTGTGCTCCAAATACTTAGAGATTTTTTTCTCCTAGCCTGCACTATCAATGAAGTCAAATTATTTGTTCGCTCATGTTTCACATGGGAATCTGGGTTTCACATCTCTGCTTTGCTTAGGGTATTAGTCTAATTTTTCAATGTCTCCAGACTAGCATGAAATTCAAGTCTTGTACCTATGCACCAGGAGATATGTGCAGAAGACTAATAGCTTATTTATGATAGCTCAAAAGTGGAAACAACCCAAGTGACCCTCATGGGTAGAACTGCTAAAAATAGTGACATTCAGCTTACAGTGGAAGACTATGCAATATTGGGTTAGAGCAAACTGCTGATAAATGCAAGAACATGGGTCTCTTAGGGTTTCTGTTGCTGTGATGAAACACCATGACCAAAAAGTAAGTTGGGGGAGGAAAGGGTTTATTTGGCTGATATTTCCATTTCACTGTTTATCACTGAAGGAAGTCAGGACAGGAATTCAAACAAGGCAGAAACCTGGAGGCAGGAGCTGGTACAGAGATCATGGAGGAGTGCTGCTTTCTGGCTTGCTCCCCGTGGCTTGCACAGCCTACTTTCTTATAGAACTCAGGACCACCAGCCCAGAGCTAGCACCACCCACAGTGGGCTGGGACCTCCCTTATCAATCACTAAGTCACTAATTAAGAAAATACCATATAGATTTGTCTACAACCCAATCTTATGTAGGCATTTTCTCAACTGAGGCTCCTTCCTCCCAGATGACTTTAGTTTGTGTCAAGTTGACACAGAGCTATCCAGAACAAGGGGTAAAGTGTAAAAAACATAATATTGAGTTAAAGAAGTCAAAGCAAAGACACTTAATGTTCTACTTCACTTCTATAGTGTCTAGAATAGCAAAACTGATGCCTGGTAAGAAGTTAGGATGGTGGACACACTCGAGGGGAGAGAGTATTTAAAAGGGGCCATGAGGTAGCCCTCTGCAAGTCTGTCAATATTCTATAGAATATAAGTGGAGGTTGCAACACGGTTGTGCATGCCCATCCATGTCTGCATGAATTAGATAAGCTCAGCTCTTAAGAATTATGTGTTGTTTGTTAGCTAATTATATCTTGATACAAATGTAGACAAAAGCTAAGCCCTCCAGGGAAGTCATAGGTGGCTAATTTTTGCTCCTCTAGCTTACAGTTGCCCTGAATCTTTGGGGCACTGGTGATATTCTATTCTTTTTCTGTGAGCTCAGCTGAAGATGTAAAAGAATATTTGTGGCATTTTCCAGCACTTACTACCTTTCTCTTGTGGATGACTGATAGGAACCTGCCACATTGTTGAAGTCTCTTCTGACATAAATCAAGTTTGCAGGATTGTCACAGGAATTTTGTTGGGTAGAACCTACATATTTTAGTATCTTCTTGTTTGTTTTCTGAAAGCCACACACTTGTATAGGGTTACCATGACAATTGGGTACATAGATACAATGTATAGGGTTTATCATGACAATTGGATACATAGATACAATGTATAGGGCTTATCATGACAATTGGATACATAGATACAACACAATGTATAGGGTTTATCATGACAATTGGATACATAGATACAATGTATAGGGTTTATCATGACAATTGGATACATAGATACAATGTATAGGGCTTATCATGACAATTGGATACATAGATACAACACAATGTATAGGGTTTATCATGACAATTGGATACATACATACAATGTGCAATGATCAAATGCTGTTTCCATCTCCCCTAAGAGAGATCATTACAGTGTGTGGGGAAACTTCACACACTTTCAGTTCTTTATAAAATTCTTGGGAGGTTGTTGTAAGCGAAGTTATCCCACTGATATGTATAACATTAGAACTTATTCCTTCTATCTAACTGTATTTAATAGCTGTCATCTGAGCTCTATCTACTCCCCCTAACCCTAGGGGCTACCATTCTGCTCTCTACTCTGTGAAACCACCTTTAACTACTCTACACGCATGGGACCATATGATATTAGTCTTCCTGTGTCTGGCTTATTTTACACAATGCTTTCTAGTTCCATCCATGTTGTTGCAAATGGCAATATTTTTATATTTTGTTAATAATTTTTTCCATTGAGAACACAGGATTTCTCTGGTCACTTTGACACATATTTGTGTTCAGGGAGCGTCCCCACGTGGGTCCCTTTGGTTAGAGTAGTTTCCTAGTGATCTGGGGAAAGGAGCTTGATGTGCCCTGGTGGAGATGATCCCTTGAAATGTTGCATTGAGAGGCAGCTGGAGATGACACATACACAGGTTTCCATAGGTGCAAAGGGTCTCCTGTGAGGAAGGGACTGAGATTCTGGTGACCCCATACAAAGGATCAGGTGTTTCAGGCTTTCTCTATGGACTGACATAATCTAGAATGTGATTTTTCAGCGAGAAAAGAGACACCTCTGAATGATTTGGTATGAAGTCCCAGGTTCAAACATGGGGTTTGAGGGGCCATGAATGAACACTTTCTGATGCAGGGTGCAGTTCAAATAAGAAGTCATTTATGACTTGGCATCTTAGGGTTTCTATTGTTGTGAAGGGGCACCATGACCATGGCAACTTTTATAAATGAAACCATTTAATTGGGGTAGCTGCTTATAGTTTCAGAGGTTTAGTCCATTGTAATCAAGACAGGAAACATGGTGGCAGGCAGGCAGACATGATGCTGGAGAGGAGCTGAGAGTTCTACATCTTGATGCAGCACAATTAATACAAACCCAGAGACAGAAATTGGGGTTCAACCTGAAGGTCAGAAAAGTAAAACGGCCAGTAACTGGATCTTCACCTCTACCTCAGTCCAAAATGGTGATCCTGCTTCCAGGAATCTCGGAATGAGACTGTGTGAGAGCTGTCTCCTCCTGCTTTGTATTCCTCTCTAGTGCTGGGATTAAAGGCATGCACCACTACCGTCCAGTTTCTATGGCAGACTAGCATGGCTACTGGGATTAAAGGTGTGTGCCACCACTGCCTGGTCTGTAAGGCTGACCAGTGCAGCTGTTTTACTCTCTGACCTTCAGGCAAGCATATGTATTAAAATACAAATGAAATACCACTACATCTTGACCTGCAGGCAGCAGAAGGGGACTACACTGGGCAGAGCTTGAGCAAAGGAGCCCTCAAAGCCACCCCCACAGTGACACACGTCCTCCAACAAGGTCATACCTACTCCCACAAAGCCACACCTCTTAACAGTGCCATTTCCTTCATGGGCTATTTTCTTTCAAACCACCACATTCTACTTCTTGGCCTCCAAAGGCTTGTAGCCATATCATAATGCAAAATGTGTAATTCAGTCCAACTTCAAAAGTTGCCATAATCTACAATAGTTTTAAATTTATTTAAAAGTCTAAAGTTCAAAGTCTCTTCTGAGTTTCATGTACTCTCTTAACTGCAATCCCCCATAAAAATCAAAGTAAAAAAATCAGATCGCATACTTCCAACATGTAATGGCTCAGGATATATATTACCATTACAAAACATAGGGAAGGCAGCCTAGTGAGGAGATACTGGACCAAAGCAAGACTGAAAACCAACTGGGTAAACTCCAAACTCTGCATCTCCAAGTCTGATGTCAAGACACTCTTCAGATCTCCAGCTCCTTTCTGCATTTTTGACTGCAACACACATCTTTCTCTTGGACTCGTTTCATTCCCTGTTAACAGCTCTCCTCACAGGTATCCCATGGCTCTGGCATCTCCAACATCTTGGTATCTCCAAGGCATTTCTGGCTTCCCCTTTACAGCTTCACACAATGGTCTCTCTGGGCCTCCATGCAGGAATATTCCTGCCAGACACCTGGCCTCAATGGTTTTTCTTAGTCACAGAGAAAGATTCCATAACTCCTTTTTTTCTATCCTTGACTTTAAAGTCAGAACCAGGTGGCTGAAGCTGCCAAGTTCTGCTGCTTGCTGTGCCTGGAACATGGCCCTCTTGTTCAATTACATCTTCACCAGCTTTCAGTTTTTGACAGAAGCCTCATTGTAACATCCTTTCCCTCAGAAACCTCTTGAGTCTGCCCCGCTACAGTTCAAATGACCCTCAGTACCATGCCTTCCATGTTCCTACTAGTATGGCCCACTAAGCAGAGTTAAAAGCATCCCACTGTTTTCCTAACCCAAAGTGCCAAAGTCCAAATTTCTTTCAACAAAAATATGGTCAGGCATATCACAGCAATACCCCAGTCCCTGGGACCAACTTCTGTCTTCAAGTTTCTATTACTATGAAAAGACTTCATGGCAACTCTTGTAAAGGAAAATATTTAATTGGAGTGGCTTATAGTTTCAGAGGTTTAGTCCATTTTCATCATAGCAGAAAACATGGTGGCGTACACCTAGGCATGATGCTGGAGAAGGAATTGAGAGTTCTGCATCTTGGTCTGTAGGCAATAGGTAGTAACCTGTCTCATGGTGTAGCTTGAACAAAGATGACCTCAAAGCCCACTCCACAGTGACATACTCTCTCCAACAATGCCAGACCCACTCCAACAAAACTATACCTCCTAATAGTGCCACTTCCTTTGGGGGGTGTCCTCTTTTTCCAAACCACCACACTTGGGAATAATGGCTGGGCATCTGTGTGTAACCTAAACATTACAGAAAGAGAATCAAGCGTGGTGGTTTGTGTAGGGAGACAGAGGGAGAACAGCATCACCTCTGCAGAAGATGAGAGCTCGCCGTGTGGGACTAATTGTGGAAAACAACTCTACAAGGAGGCAGCACGTTCAATGACAAATGAATGGAGTCCATATTACAGGCAAGTAGACTTTCCTGCTCTTCTCCACTTGGCTTCCCGGTGTGGGGCAGAATAAGCCCCAGGGTCTGGTAGACTCAAAGGCTTGTTTAACTCAAAGTAACTCCCAGCTTTGTTTTGCCACTATTTTTTTCAATGATAAAAGATGAAACATTGAGCTCGTTCAACACGCCAGAGTCTACCGAAGAAGGAGTGGTCACGTGGTCTAGTTCTTGCCAATCGCTTAGGTAGAATTCTTATTTCCAACTAAAACGGGGCCCAAGAGGTGGCTCAGAATGTGAAGGAGCTTGCCACCAAGTCCGATGACGTAAATACAGCATCCAGGACCCACATTGTGATGGGAGAAAACAGACTCCAACAAGTATGTCGTGATATGTGTAAACCCCTGGCACCCTACAGAATAATACTGTAATAAGAAAATTCAAATTAAAGTCAAATCACTTTGTCCTTGGATTTTTCCCTCTTCCTCACTGGAGGTGTAACAGTCATTCTCTGATGACATATCATTATATAGGATCAAGATCTAAGACTTTGGATCTTTGAGGACACGCTTCAGTGACTTCCTGCCCTGTCCTGCCTAATTTGGTGTCTTGCTATGGAAGACAAATAAACTCTTATTTGGATAAGCTCCTGTTAGTTGGGTTTACTGTTGCCTATAGTGGAAACTGTCCTTTAAGGCTGTAGGGACAAGGCCTCAAGGTGGCAGGTCCTGCACTGCTTAATGACAGGGGCTTGCAGTTACTCAAGTGATTAATTGGAAAAATGAAAGGAACGGACTCATGTGGTAACCTCAGCTGGTGATGTGGATCAGATCATGTAGTTTTAGGCATTATCTCATCCTCTCCCAAAATAGCATCATGACAGGCCGGGCGCAGGTGCCATCAACCTTGATACCCTTGGAGGCTAAAGCCCAGGGACACTCAATGAGGGATTTTCTAATTATATAAGCAGCACATGAACTGGAACGGCCATAATCATGGCAAAGACAATCTCCTGATGGCACGGAATGCTTTGTGTTCCAAGCACTTGGGTGACTGCTGCTTGAGTAGCTGCGTTTGGTAGACTATCCATCTCCAATTGGAAACAAGTAGATATCTGTACAGTTCCCATGGTGATGAGCCTTGGTAAATTCACAAGTCTCTTCTTTGAGATATAGGGAATGTCCACTGGCTTTGAAAATACCTTTCTTTTAGGAGGAGAACTCCCACTTTTGACTTCTAGTGCACCCTGCCTGTAAGAACTCTTTTTAAAAATTCATTGAAGAACCACGATTATATGTCCACCATATAAAGGAGTCTTTCTTTTAACCCCTCTTTCTTTGCTTTGCCCTTTGTGGGAGACCCTTGTTTCTTGGAAGTAAAAGTGGTCCACGTCTACCCCTTCTAAATGATGGCTCGAGAGTTTGCTTTTTTTTTAATCTGAAGACTTTACATTTATGTCTCCCACTATTAGTCCATATCTAACAACTACTACGTCAAGGGCTGTCCCTTGCCCTGTGCCCCCCCCCCCCCCCATGTGTATCATCTTCAGGTTTCATGGCAGGAACAGTTATCCATTGAGCGGCCCAAGGGAATTCTTACTGTTTCTCTATTGGGCCCACATTTGATGATTAGCTTCAACCACGTGTTTCCCTCCAGTGGAAGAGAACTGGAGTGGGTCACAGTGATCTCAGGCTGTTAGAAGCTGGATCTTTCCAAACAGCTCAGTACTGTGTGCTGAGCCCTTGAGTCCCGCTCATCTGTGCTGGAACTTTCCTCTCTGTTTTCCTCCACAGGTGCCTGGGGATGGTTTGGTGGCTGGTTGCTAGGATTCTACCCCATAGAACCCCCTGGGGGATACAATTCTTCCGCAGCATCACTTCCACCCACTCGAGTCCTTCTTGGGGCTGGACATTATCTTTCTGCCCTTTGAAAAAGAAAACCTGTAGTCTATTACAAGGTCAGATGTGGAAACGACCTTGGGGAAAAACACAGTCCCAGGAAAGTATTTTTTAAAGCCCGAGTACAGTCTAGGGTGGCAGAGAAGGCGTGGCAAGACCAAACAACAGTTCACCTCAAGGCAACTAGGAGGCAAAAGGGACACAGAAAGGGGATATGTATTTCACACCCCAAGGATCTACCTCCAGTGATCTACTTTCTTCAGCTAAACCAAGCTCCAAAAGTTTCCAGAACTTCCATAAAATATACCACAAATTAGGGACCTGGGATTTACCACCTGATGTTGTGGGAGATGTTTCATATTCCAATCATAACATTCTACCTCTGGGCACCAAAGACTCATGGCCACACTGCAAAATGCATCCAGTCTATCTCAGACAGCCCCCCCCAAGATTAGTTAAGTCTTTTTTGAGGCTCAAAGCAAACTCTTAGCTGTGAACCCATATACATATATTATATTTATATATTTTTATTTATATATATTTACATATATCTTCAAGATACAGTAGCACGCAGTAAATATGACTATTCCCCAAATAAAGAATAGGGAGAGAAAAGGAAGGAACAAGATTGAAAACCAGGAGGAAAAGCATTAAGTTTTGTAGCTTCACGTGTGATATTGGGAGCACACAGTGGATGTAAGTTCCAAGGAGGACTGGGCGTGCTCATCCTGGTAGCCTTGTCCGCTGCTGCCCATGTGCCCTCTCTTTTGGGGGCAGATACTGGGTGCCCCTGGCCTTCTTCAACAGGTTTCTATGTTCCTAGTGTCTCTAATATTCTGAATTCACCACTTAAGCTTGGAGTCCCCCTCACAGCTTGACTTCTTACACTCTCTTGCCTACTTAGGGATCAGGCTGAAAGTTTATATTGTTTTTTAATGGAAGATCCTGGCTGGAGATGTATCTTGGCAATAGAGTACCTGTCCAGTACATACAAGGGCCCGGGTTTGAGTCCTGAAAATTAAAGAAATAAAACTTTAGAAAATGAGATAAATAAAAAGGATATTGGCTCCTAACCTCTATCTGTCTCCCAGTCTGCTTGCCCCACTCCCTCAGAATCTACAGAGGCTGCACAAAGGCACGGTCTCCATTCTGCACCCCTTCTCCACTGCTGTGTTCCTCACCCGAATGCTGTGTCTACATCTGCTAAGAACTGTTCTTAGCAAGCTCCCGTGTGTCTTCCATGTGGATGCACACAGTGTTGTTACTCTTCTGTTTTGATTCTTTAAGATAATTAAAAATTGTTTATGTGTGTGTGTGTGCAGGCATGCATATGTGTGTGCATACACCACGGAGAAAGTGTGTAGAGAGGTCAGAGGTCAGTTTAGCGTTGTTGAGTCTCTTTTTTTATTAAATGCAGCTGTGATCAAGCAAAGACTGTTGGCAGCAAGTGCTCCTTTTTGTGGAGCCTTCTCACGAGCCCTTTTCTTTGTGGTTTTCACTTGGCAATGTCGCCCCTGAGCTGCTATTGGCTCCTATGTGAATTGTTGTCTCCCAGCCCCTCTCCTTTGTCACCTTCAGGCCTTTGGGCAGCTTCCCAGTGAATATTGGCATTTATCATAGCAGATTTTTAATTAATTAATTAATTATATATCAAAACCACAGTTTCCCTTTCCTCCTCTCCTCCCAGTCCCTCCCTGCCACCTCTCCTCTACCTCCCCCGCCCCCAATCCACTCCTCCTCTGTTTCTATTCAAAAAAAAGGGCAAGCCTCTCACGAATAGCTACAAAACATGGCTTATTGGACTGGAGAGATGGCTCAGAGGTTAAGAGCATTGCCTGCTCTTCCAAAGGTCCTGAGTTCAATTCCCAGCAACCACATGGTGGCTCACAACCATCTGTAATGAGGTCTGGTGCCCTCTTCTGGCCTGCAGGCATACAGACAGAATATTGTATTCATAATAAATAAATAAATAAATATTAAAAAACATGGCTTATTAAGTTGTAGTAAGACTAAGCACACTTCACCTCCCCATGTATTAAGGCTGGGCAAGGCAACCTAGTATGAGGAATAGGGTTTCAAAAGCCAGTAAAGGAGTCAGGGAGACAGGAAGCTGTCTAGAGAACATGACACTCACATTCTCAAGAGGTAGGGTGGGTGGTTTTTGGTCATTCAGTGTGATATGGATAGTTGTCATTGTTTATGGAGAGTGGTTACAATCCATTATTAGTAATGGTCAGGAAAAAAATGAACAAAGGAGATTAGATTCAGGGATCTCATTCTGAAAAGAGAAAGGGGGACATAGAAATGCTAAGATAAAAGGGTAGATTATCGAATCTGCTTTTAAACTAAAAAAGCAACTACTAGTCTTAAATATTTTACACTGGTATAGATTTTTGTATATTATGCAAATTTAAAATTATTTTTGTTAGATCATATTGAATATAGGCTTCTACTCTTATTTAAGGTATTGTACCTATACAGCTCATTTAACAAAGTAATGTACATTTCTAGTCCTCAAAAGTTATTATTACAAACTAGGATAATAAATGCATGTCAGTAGTTAGTCATCTATAACAATCAAACTTATAGTCATGTTAGGCATGTTTTCAAGGTCAATCAGAGACATATTTAATAGATAGATGGTCTTTAAATACTTCAGAGACCTACAGAACATGAAATGTTGATGTTTTAATAACATCAGTCTTTTCATGACAGTGAGACACAGTTGCTCCTGGCAGCACTAATATAATTCAAAAAAGGAAAATGGGAATTAAAGGACCTCCATATGGAGTTTGCTTTCACAAACTAGCCATTTGGTCAAGAAACTGCCCTTGCCTTGACTGCTGACAGTATGTTATACAAACAGGATAAGCAGAACACAAAGGAATAAGACTGCTGAACTTTGACTAGACAAGGTGGGACAGTCCTTCAAAATTCCTGCTTCACAGAAAAGTCTGTCAGATATTCTAGTCCTGTGGGTTGAAGATGGATGCCCCAACATTACAGAGGAAACTTGGGTGACTTTCCAGGCAAACAGTTGTCTCTGTCATTTCTGTAGTTTTGGAAGTTGCTTTCTTTGCACTTCCTGTTTACTCAAGTAATATATTAATCTTCTTGGGTCTCTAATGGGGATTGAAGCCTAGGTAGTTATAGTTTTACTCTTTTCCTTGTTACCAAATTTAGAAAAGAAACATACATAAGAGATGTAAAGTTTATTAGGCTGAGAAGCCTAAAAAAAGCTTAAGTTGTTTGTCTAAAAAGATGTTTTAAGGTCTAAAAGATATTTTTAGGATGGGAATACAACTTATGACAAGTGGTTTTGGTATAAGATGGATAAATAATTGAGTATTTTCTCTAAATTTTCCAAATGCAAATGGACTAGACATTGTAAATGTAATTCTTACCTGATAATTGTTCTTGTTGTATATAGTTTTACTGGGTTACAGTTAAAACCTTTCTTTTTTATTTAGACAAAAGGGGGAATTTTTGTGGAATATTTCTTTACACTAAGTAAAGTGTAGGAGCCTGCTCCTGCAGTGTCAGCTAGGGTTCCTGGTGAGGGGATCCTCAAGGCCAAAGGAAAGTCAGATGAAAGAAACTGAGACAGAAGACAAGGTAGAATCGGGAGGTCTGTCTGGCAGCTAGTTGGTCAAACCAAGCAGCCAAACAGCCAAGAGTTTATTTCAAAACTCACTTATATACAAAAGCAGAACAAAGCACAGCCCAGATGGTCAGTCGGTGTCTAACCACAAGACCACCCATCCTTGAGTGAGCAGCCTCCTCTCCAACATGTGCTTGCTGCTCAGAAGCAGTCTCTCTTTCTCTCTTGATGTTCCTGAGGCTTGTCGTCAGCAGTATACTGTCTACTAGATAGAGTGTTCTTTTCTCAAGGGCTAAATCAGAAGTCTCTCCCGGCCCTCAAGGTTATTGGAAAGATGCAGAGCAGGCAAGCTTGAACTCAAGTGACTTAGAAGTCAGATGGCCTCCAGATGGAAACTGAGTCACAAATGGGCTCCCACAGTGAAGATGTGTCACTGTGGTTGGTTTAATAAAAAGCTAAATGGCCAATAGCTAGTCAGGAGATATAGGTGGGACTTCTGCAGGAGCTCTGGGAAGAAGAAAGGCAGAGTTGCTGGCCAGATGTGGAATAATGGAGACGAGGTGATTTACATAGATAGGTGGAAGAAAATAGATGAAAAATTATGGGTTAATTTAACTTATAAGAACCAGTTAGAAACAAGCCTAAGCTAAGACCAAGCTTTTATAATTAATAATAAATCTCTGTGTCATTTTTTTGTGTGTGAGTTGGCAGCCCCAAAAGAAAAGTCCACCTACAGGGAATGCCCTTGTTCCCACTGTTAGGTTTCCCACAAGAAGACCAAGCCACACAATTGTCAGGCATGTGCTGAGGACCTATGTCAGTCTCATGCATGCTTCCTGGTTGGCAGTTCCATCTCTGTGGGTTCCTATGAGCCCAGGTTAGTTGATTCTGTGGATTTTCGTGTGATGCCCTTGACCCTTTTGTCCCTACAATCCTTCATCCCCCTCTTCTACAGCATTCCCCGAGCGATGCCTAATGTTTCACTATGGGTCTCTGTGTCTGATTCCATCAGTTGCTAGATGAAGCCTCTCTGATGACTGTTGGACTAGGCTCCAGTCCATCTCATAGCAGTTTTAAATCTTATTCTTCGATCTCTCCACCGTCACCTTCGGTAGTTTCATGGATACTCTCTGCTTTCAATGTTGGCTTTATTTCTTGTTTATTTGTTTATTTATTTATTTATTTGTTTGTTTTGTTTTTGCAGAACTGGGGGTGGAGCCTAGGACTTTGAACACACGAGGCGGGTGCTCAGACACCAGGCTCCATTATCAGCTCTCTTTCAATTGTTTCATTTTGACAGTCTCACTAGGCTACGGCTTTGAACTCATTCTTTAGCTCAGGCTGGCCTTGAATTTGCACTCTTTCTGCTATACTCTTCTGAGTAGCTGGGATTATAGACACATACTGCCAGGCCTGGTTGTATTTGGTGTCTTTTAAATTTCTACCTAAGAAATCCAGACGTAACTCTCTGTATCCTTCTCAGTTAGTTATCCACAGTGGCTATCCGCAGCCCCACCATGTTCAAACTGCTTAACCCCAATCTTCCCTCTCCCTGGAAGTAACCTCACTATCTAGCTACCTGCCCAGTTCACTTCACAGGACTCTGAGGCTTAAAGACAGTTGAGTGACTTTGCAATGTTTGAGAGCAAATCGTCAGTTCCCTGCTGAGTTGGTCCTGCTTATACCCAGACTCAGATCTTTACTCTCTCCTTGTCTCTGCTGTGAGTCATCTGGATTGCTCTTATTCCATTTCAGACCTTCTGCAAGCCTAGTCTTGTCTCTGAGCCTAGGGCAATCTTGTCTTCACTCTCCCTGGCTCCTTCCTCTGCGAATGTTCTCTAAAAACCACACCTGAATAGCTGCCCAATATTCTTTGCCACTTCGCCCCGTTGGTTTCCGTCACGGCACTTGTTTATCCTGTGTGTTGTCTGCCTTCTCGCTAGGGTGTATGTGTTTGTTCACCGGGGGACAGCAACTGTAATACATACTTGTTGAATCAATAATAATGGCCGAGGGCCAACCTGCAAGGTCTACCCTTAGTCCCAGTTGGCTGTGTCCTTCCTGACAGTGACTGTGTTGGCTGCTCCTTCCTGTCTTGTCTGGAAACACAGAACACATCCATATGACAGGGGATGAAGCCGCTGACCAGGCTGACTTCTTTGTGGTCATGACTGGAGTTGTTGCTCACTTTGGCCAACCTGATTGTGTCTCCAAGTCCCATGGACTGGCCTTGGTAAAAGACATTCTTTCCTCAGTAGGGATGAGGCTAAAAGGATTAAGAGCTCAGAGCCACTAAGGCAGATTGGCTGAGAGAACAAAGAGGCAGAGATGTCAGGCAGAGAGAGATGGCGATGGTTGCAGAGCCCTTGGGTTCAGGTACTCCCAGGCCCCATTTCTCTTGCCTTTCCTGGTTTTGTCTGGATCTATTCCCCCTTTAGGGATTAGTTTTCTTCACTTATGGACAGACTAAGTGGTGTACCGGAGTAAATTGCTTATTCTCTCAGGATCTCAGCTTTTTCTTCTGTTAAATCAGATTGATGTTGTTTAGCCTTCTTGGCTTAAGGAGCTCCTGTAAGGTGTCTTAGTGTTTTATTGCTGTGAAGAGATGCCATGACCACAGCAACTCTTATCAGAAAAATACTTAATTGGGTCTGGCTTATAGTTCAAAAGTTAGTCCGTTGTCATCACGGGAGGGAGGGAGAGTGTGGTGGCAGGCAGCAGGAAGTGGAAGAGAGCCACAGGGCGTGGTGTGAGCACTTGAAACCCTAAAGCCCATTCCCAGTGATGCATTTCCCCCAATAAGGCCACACCCACTCCAACAAGGCCACGCCTCCCGATAGTTCCACTCCCTGTGAGCCTATGAGGCCCATTTTCATTCAAACCACCACACAAAGGCTTAGAGAAAGTACTCGTAGCAGCACTTTGTTTTTCTTTTTTGAGACAGTCTTGGTACATAACCTAGGTTGGCCCCCTACTAGCACTTTTCCTGCCTCAGCCTCCTATGTGCTGCGATTACATGTGTGCCCACACCCAGTCTGGAACTTCCTTGAAATGCCTATTGTGATCCCGAGAACTTGGCTCTCTGTATCCTCAGTCACAGGAACTCACAGTTGGCCCTCACTCTTCCCTATAGAGGATTTTTTGAACTCTGCATGAGCAGCCAAGCTATGTAATTTAAGAGACTGTTATTTCGGGTCTGAAGGCCACAGTCCCCGCCATGGCCAACTCACTGAGCATGCTCAAATGCTGAAATGGCCACGCTCCATTCACTCATTACCCCTGACATTTCCTGTCCTTGACATACAATCTCACAGAAAATGTGAAAAGAGTTGAGCGAGCCTTTCTTGGCTGAGCGTCAAAATCTTTTATTTTCATTATATTTTCTTTGCGCTGTTGGGAGACTTTCTTCTTCATTAGCGGTGTCACACGGAGAGCTTGCTCGCTGCAGGCTTTGATCTAAATCTGTTTAAAGTGAAAGCAGCTGCTTTTGCTGAGCAGCCTCCCTCCCAGGTCCCCCGAGAATACAACTGATTCACGAAATGCAAACAGTGTGACCAGGACCCTGTTAGTGGAGGAGCCCTGTCCACTTCCATAAAAAGGGGGCTTCTCACGTCCTTTCCAAACTGCGTTCTTTTTTTTTTTTAATTTTTTATTGAGAAAAAGAAAAAAAAAGTTTCCGCCTCCACCCAGCCTCCCATTTCCCTCCCCCTCCTCCCACCCTTCTCCCTCTCCACCCACTCCTCTCCCCCTCCCTCTCCAGTCCAAAGAGCAGTCAGGGTTCCCTGCCCTGTGGAAAGTCCAAGGTCCTACCCCCTCCGTCCATGTCTAGGAAGGTGAACATCCAAACTGGCTAGGCTCCCACAAAGCCAGAACTTGAAGTAGGATCAAAACCCAGGGCCATTGTCCTTGGCTTCTCATCAGCCCCCATTGTTCGCCATGTTCAGAGAGTCCGGTTTTATCCCATGCTTTTTCCGTCACAGTCCAGCTGGCCTTGGTGAGCTCCCAATAGATCAGCCCCACTGTCTCAGTGGTTGGGTGCACCCCTCGTGGTCCTGACTTCCTTGCTCATGTTCTCCCTCCTTCTGCTCCTCATTGGGACCTCGGGAGCTCAGTCCGGTGCTCCAGTGTGGGTCTCTGTCTCTATCTCCAGCCATCACCAGATGAAGGTTCTATGGTGATATGCAAGATATCCGTCAGCATTGCTATAGGATAGGGTCATTTCAGGTTCCCTATCCTCAGCTGCCCAAGGAACTAACTGGGGACCTCGCCTTGGGCTCCTGGGAGCCACTCTAGGTTCAAGTCTCTTGCCAACCCTAAGGTGGCTCCCTTAACTAAGAATTGTGGAGATGCCCTATCACATGACAAAAGCATTTGTTCAACTATGTTCATAGCAGTATTATTTGTAATAGCCAGAACCTGGAAACAACCTAGATGCCCTTCAATGGAAGAATGTGTTGAAATAGGCGCGGTGGGGCTTCGTCCCCAGCACCCTGGCCGCCTGCTCGGCTAGCTTATGCCCCGAAATAACAACACACAAACTGTATTCATTTAAATACTGCTTGGCCCATTTCTATCTAGCCTCTTCTAGGCTAATTCTCACATATTAATTTAGCCCATTTCCATTCATCTGTGTAGCACCGCTAGGTGCGCTTACCGGGAAGATTCTAGCCTACATCCATCTTGGATTGGAGCTTTATCTGCGTGTGTCTCAGAGAGGAGCTATCACGTCTACCCAGGAGCGCGGAGCATGGCGTCTCTGCTCCCGAGAGCAGAGCTGTCGAGTCTGAGCTCACTTCCTCTTCCTCCCAGTATGCTATTCTGTTTATTCCTCCCACCTATGTTTTAACCTATGAGGGCCAAGCAGTTCCTTTATTACTTAACCAATGAAATCAACAGATTGATATATGACACTCCCACATCAAGAATGGATGAAGAAAGTGTGGAATATATACACATTAGAGTACTACGCTGCGGTAAAAAACAATGACTTCTCGAATTTTGCATGCAAATGGATGGAAATAGAAAACACTATCCTGAGTGAGGTAACCCAGACCCAAAAAGATGAACATGGGATGTACTCACTCATAATTGGTTTCTAGCCATAAATAATGGTCACGGAGTATATAATTGGTGAACCTAAAGAAGCTAAATAAGAAGGTGAACCCAAGGAAAAACATATAATTATCCTCTTGGCTATGGGAAGTAGACAAAATTGCAGGGGAGAAAATTTGGGATCTTGGGGGTGGGGTGGGATGGGGGTAACGGGGGATGGGGAGAGAAAAGTGAGAAGGGGAGGATGAGGGAAACTTGGGGAAACAGGATGATTGGGATAAAGGAAGGTTGGATAGGGGAGCACGGAACCAAACTGCGTTCTTCATCTCTGGCTGCCCCTCCCATCCACTTGAAACACCCAAGGTCTGAAATGCACGCATGAACTTGAGTTTCCCCCTTGTCGTTACACGCACTGAGTTCATCGCTGATATCACATCTTTTTACTATGTCCACTCCAGGTTCAGTGGGTTATAAAAAGCCTGATGCCTCCCAGTAACTGGTGTTTGCTGTGCTCTGGTTACCCTCTGAGCTCAGCAGCCCCGGTACCTTAGTCACCTGCAAAGGGACAGTCATCCCTCACATCACCGGATCCTCATTCGTCCCCACCTCTCATCCCTCAGGCCCCCTTTTTGATAGACCCCAGGCTCTCACTTTCATATCCATCTCGACTCTTCTTTAACTTATTTTACAGATCCAGGCAATTCTCTGTGCTGGTGCTTTGTTAGTTACTTCATGCAATCCAATTACCAAGGACTCTTTGTCAGGTCCTGCGTAGACACCAGGGAGGCAGAAAATAAAGCTAGTGCCTGGACCACTGAGGCAGAACAGTTACACCCCTACCTCAAGGATAGATAAATGCCTCTTAAATTGCCCTTTTATGCTTTTTACTTCTCTGGAAAAAAATCCAGGCAGAGCTTATATTGTCTATTTCTATTGAATGAAACCCAACGATAGTCAAGAGTTTTCCAATACCATGTTCGGCTGCAAGCACCTGAAATATGGTTGGCATAAATTGAGATAAGCTGTAACTGTGCACACAGGATTTAAGAGACTGAACACAAAAGAAATAAAAAAGAATATGTAGTATCTCACTGGGTTTTTAACAATTACTTGTTAAAATTCTTAGACTTATAATATGTTGAAAGTATGATATAAACTTGCATGAAAAAGTAAAATAGTTTGGCTCCATTGGGTTGTGATTAAAACAGTGTTAAAATAAATGACTTTTGCTTGGCACATAGGGTTCTCTCAAGGAGAGTCAATAGGGTAGCTAGAGATGGGGGGTGGGCTAACTTGGAGTGGCTCACAGGTGTTGGAGACTGAGAAAGCCCACACTGTTCTTCCAGCGTGCTGGAGAGCCAGAGAAGCCAGCTGGAGGCCAAAGGCCTGGGAACCTGCAGGGCCACAGTGGTCCTGGGAACCTGGGGCTCTTATAGGAAAAGGCAGAGAATTCTCTCTACCTTCATCTCTTTGATCTAAGTAGCCCCCAGTGGCTTGGATGATGCCCACCACATTGGTGAGGAGGGTCTGATGGTCCAGATGCTGCTGCCTTCTGGAAGCATCCTCACAGACACCACTAGAAAGAGTGACTATCTGGGGAATCCCTAACCTGGCCAAGCTGTCATATGAAACTAACCAACACATGGCTGTTAGGAAACCAGGGATCACTCTTGAGGGTTGCATTTTGTTTCTGTTGCAGCAGAGATTTATAGACCATGGGCTTTCCTATGGCCTTACTCTTAAGGACTTAAAATACATTGTAATGTTCTACCCCCCCCAAGTTCTGGTTTCCTGCTTCTTGTAAAGAGATGAAAATACTTACAGACTTCTAGGTGAGCCCTGACCTTCAGGAGATTCTCTCCCTGAACTCAGATCTGCCATCACAGTCTCCCTCAGTTGAGGTGAGAGGTGATGTATACTGTGAATATGCTTTATTGCCATTGGTTAATAAAGAAGCTGATTTTGGCCAATGACTTAATAGAATCTAGCCAGGCTGGAAGAGCTATATAGAGAGAATAGGCAGAGTCAGTGAGAAGCTATATAGCTGCCCGCCACAGGAGACAGTCGCCTCCTCCGGAGCCCACTAGAACCTTGCTGATAAGCAATAACCATGTGGTGATACACAGATTAATAGAAATGGGTTTATTTAAGATATAAGAGTTAGCCAGAAATATGTTTAAGCTATTGGCCAAACAGTATTGTAAATAATATAGTTTCTGTGTGATTATTTTGAGTTAGGGCGGCTGGGAAATGAACCAGTGGCCTCTGCCAACACTCAGTCTTTTCTTTCCAGGAAGTTTCTGTCAACTTTTAAGCACATTTTTTTTGTGGGGGGGTTGAAAGTTATATTTCATTCCTTGTTTTGCTGAAAATGGAGCCTATGTATCCCCCCCTCACTTTTCCTTTTTCTTTTCCTGTAATTTTATGGAGAAAATGAAGATATGAAGTGATCTATGTAGTCATGTTTATACCAGAAGCCCTTCAGTTAATCCTAATTTTGTTTACCAGTGTTCTTTCCTGATGTGAAGAACTAAAGACCTGAGGCTGGAGAGTGCTGAGAAGAGTCTTTTCCACTCAGCAGTGAAGGGAATGACAAACCAGACAGCAGGGGGCTCCCCTCGGCCTTGGCAACTCAGAGCATCCCGGTGAGTTGTTTGGTTGGCTCGGTGCCAGACTGCACATGCTAAAGCTTTGCATCTGGGTCACTTTGAAATGAAATTCACATGCATGATAACACCTTTCCTGCTCTCTACGACCTTTCAAAACCCAACTGTAAATGATCAGAGACTAGTGATTCCTATGACTGTATTATATGAAAATGTGGTTATTCCATTACAAGAGGGGGATGCTTGGGCCACACAGACCACTTTGTTTTTCTCATCTTGTAAGCAGATGCTTGTTAGGTGCCCTTCTAGTAGAGGTTACTGTGCTTGCCTATTAAGGCTCTTCGTGGAATTTGGTAGAGGCTTAGAATTCAGAAAACGATTACTCAAGTTATATATAAAGAGAAAATAAAGGACATCAGCACATGGATCTTGTAATATCAGCCTTTTCTGGTGGAGAACTTGCTTTCTGGATCCCAGCA
Organism: Neodon shergylaensis; assembly: GCA_025134845.1. NCBI lineage: Eukaryota > Metazoa > Chordata > Mammalia > Rodentia > Cricetidae > Neodon > Neodon shergylaensis. The sequence goes on from JABTXL010001359.1 coordinate 6,922,954, forward strand.
ACACCCAGACTAAGAAAAGATACTGAATTTCCAATCTGTCAGAAGTTCCCTTCATACATGCTTAATTATCTTACTATAATTGTGCCACTGTGACAGTGACTTCAAATACACTACCATAAAATCTCATGGTCTAGAGATATCATGCAAAGTCTAACAAGAGCCTTGCCACAGCCTTCTGTTGCTTGCAGGGAAGGGTGTCTGTTGTCAGTGCCCAGTCTGGGTGTCTCGGGGGAGCACAGGTGCTTGCTATGCAGGCGGAGTACGTCGGGAAGGTTCTAAAGTTGTTAAGTGCAAGCTGCAAGATTCTAAGATTAATTGTGCTTCACTCTCCAGTGAGATTAGTGTATTATAAATCATAAAGGCATATCCCATCAATCTGGCGCCTGGATGCAGAGAACATGATAACCCCTAGCTCAGCAGAAACACACCTTCCATCCATTACTGCGTCTCTCCTGGAATAAACCGTGGACTCCTCAGAAAGAGCCAGGATAATAGACAGCATTTTAAAGACATCTTTGAGACAACGTGACTTCTCTTCCAAGAAGAAAACCATTTCTATGGCTCCTTCCACCCTGGCCTGTGCCACCCACACAACAACTTGAAACAGTCAGGTTCAGTGATGTATTTTCCGGGCACCTAGTACTTCCTTATTTCCAAGATGAGTTCTCTGGTGGTGGCCGGGTATCTTAGTTTGGATTTCTATTGCTGTGAAAAAACATCATAACCGTGGGAACTCTTATAAGGAGAATATTTAATTGGGGGTGGTATGCTTACAGTTTCAGAGGTTCAGTCCATTATCATCATGGTAGGGAGCATGGCAGGGTGCATGACAGGTGCATAGGCAGACATTATACTGGCTACATCTTGATCAGAAGGCAACATGAAGTTGCCTGTGACACTGGGAGTAGCTTAAGCATAGGATTCCTCAAAGCCCACCCCCACAGTGACACATTTCCTCCAACAAGGCCACACCTACTCCAACAAAGCCACACCTCCTAATAGTGCCATTTCTTTTGGGAGCCATTTTTTTCAAGTCACCACGGAGGAGTGGAAAAGAAAGAAAAAAAAAAACCTTTACTTTCAATAACCCTACTGTCTAGTTGGTGAGAAAGATGTTATAAATCCTAACAATATCTATAGTTTACATAGCATTTATTATACACACAAATACCAATAGCATATACAAAGAGATTATTCATAGAACATATTTCCAAATAAACACTGGGATGTCAGATAAGGAAGAGACAACTGCTGGCTGGGGTTCTCTGAATGATCCATACCTGCGCCAAACCAGTGCTGGGTCTCAAGGGTGGGCATCTGAGAGGTGAGGCAGAGTGTGGGTTGCAGGAGAGATGTGAGGTGAAATAGGCAGGGAAGAAATTCCAGGGAAGAAGCTTGGACACATCCAGCAGAACGAGAGTGGGAGGGCGTCTCATGCATACACTTCCTGTGCTCCCTTGGTTAGCAGAGTCAGAGTTTTCCTCTTTTAGAGAACCCCACCTAGTAGAAGAAAATCCCATTAGGGACACCCTGCTGGGATTGGGAGGTGGGTAGGTAGGGTACTCTGAGAAGGTCATTTGGCTAGATTGCGCCAGCTAGGTTGTGTGTGTACACCTTGCTAGGGCCAGTGGGCTAATTTTTTGGCAAGGAGATAAAACCGTCAGGTTTCTATCGTAGCTACTGAGAAGTCAAATATAGCAGTAAACTGTGGTTCCTGTAACTGGCACATTTTCATGACAAAATGTAAGGAAGTAAGGGCAGATGCCAGCTCTCACTTGGAAGATGCGGCCTATCCTAGACGGAAAGCCGCAACAACAGCAGGGTAAGGAGACTGGTAACATTGTGTCCACAGTTTGGAAGCAGAAAGACAGTGCTGGTGCATCACTAGCGTCTTCTCTCAGTTTGGAACCCTAACCCATGCAACGGTACTCTCCGTATTTAAGGTGGATCTTATCATCTCAGTGAACTCAATGTAGAAACTCCCTCACAGACACACCCAGAGGTTTGTCTCTTGGATGGTTTCTAGATCCTGTGATGATGACATTATTAAAACCAACACAAAATTGTTGAGAGAGCTGTCCTCAGTGTCCTCGTCCTGTCTTGTATGTCACTACTAGTCTTTAGATCTTTAAACCTGCTGGCTGTCCTTCCAGGAATGCCTTCCCTCCTTCCGAGGCACCAGGTACACACTTCTGGGCAGGGCCAGTCCATTGTATTTTGTGCTCTCATCTTGAGTTTGTTCAATTCTGTCTCCTTATTAAGAGCCTTGTTTTTCTGCCCTAAGCCACACTCACCACCCTGTCCTGCATTCCTCCAATATCTGAAGGGCAAAATTGTCTCAGTTATTTATACAAATTCACGGTCTAGCTAAATACTACACGCTAAACAATTATTCATTGCTTATCTGAAGTTCACATTTAATTAGCGCCTTGCATTTTCATCTGGAAGTCCACTACAGTGGGATACTTAGGGGAATGGACCTTGTCTTCTATAGACAGATCAAACCTATACTTAGGTCTCCAGCCGGGCAGAAATATGGGAAAATGTTGCCAGAGTTTCAGCTTGGTTAGTTTCTAGTGTTTTGCAATTATGACATCCAGCCAAGAGCTCCTTTAATTCAGCACACAGGAAAGATTCATGGTGCATTTCCATAGAACACTATAATTTTCAACTTCAGTGATGTGTGGGGATAGAGGCTCATTATCTTCCCAGAGCTTAGGTCTTCTCAAAGGCTTCATGGAGGCTCATCTGCCTATGAGGAGTTTGCCACCTGCTATTAATACCAACATCATCATAATCATCAATAGCCTTGTTTCATCCGAACCAGCTGTGTAGGCAGAGGAATGGTAGCACAATGGATAGAGTGTACATCCTGGCTGAACCATTTACTTAGTTGTGTGGTCTTGGGAAACCACGTAATCTCTCTGTCTGTGCTGCAGTTTTTCATTGTAGGTAGTAATATCTACGTCAAAGGGGTTAGTGAGAAGGCTGAAGAGTTAAAATGCAAAGGTTTTAGAATAGTTGGGATGTGGTAAATGTTAGAGAATGTAATCAGAATTAATTTTTTTTGGTTCTTTTGAGACAGGGTTTCTTTGTGTAGTCCTGGCTGTTCCAGAACTCACTCTGTAGACTAGGTTGGCCTCAAATTCAGAGATCCTCCTGCCTCTGCCTTCCTCTTGAGTGCGGGGATTAAAGGCATGCACAATCACTGCCCAGCTAGAATTAATATTTTAATATAATATTTTTATTAATTCTTTGAGAATTTAATATATACAATGTATTTTGATAATGTTTAGAGCTTCACTCCTCCCTAATACCCTCACCCTCTCACCCCCGTCTCAACCTCATGTCTTCCTTTTCTTTTATAGCCCAATGTGTCTGTTTTGTGCTGCCCATTCAACGTTATTAGCACATGCAGTCTCGGCATGGGAGCTCAGAGGAGGGAGCAGATGAGAATGGCAAATATTCTCCAGTGCTCCTGTCTGCATCTTTGCATCTATCCCTCAGCTTCCCCTGCACTGGGGAAGCAGAGGCTCCATGAATACTTCCTGGTGTGTATGTTGACTTCATTGCCATCCTGGGAAATAATAGTGACATTTATAGATGTTTCCCCAAGGCTACTGAGTTTCAAAATACTCTACATCCCGATCATTTCACTATTTATCAATTTGTTTGTCAAGTCTAAGGCAAATGCATTTAATTACGGCATGTGGAGTGAGCACTATAGATGTCCTCCAACTAAGAGCAAGCGGAGACCTCATTTAGCAATCACATCTTAGCGTATGTCAGGACTTGAGCGAGAATCAGTGACAACTGATAACGCATTCAAAAAGTGACCAGCATTGCTTTAAACACTTGATACCCCCCCCGCCCCCCATGATCTCTGAATCCCCCAAGCCTCTCTGAGAGCTTGACATTATTAACTCTACACTAAATACAAGAAGGTGCAGGTGTGGAGTGGTTAAGGCATGCCCAAATTCTATTTTTTCTAAATTCTAGATGGTAATTTGTTGATCTTGGATTCAAGTTCAAGATTGTCAGATTTTAAATTCCATGTTCAAAGTGTGTCAATATGTTTCTCATCTTAAAAAGTTATTGAGGAAGAGGAATTTGGTGGCCATTTACTTAGTCAACTGTGGGGCCTCCAGAGGCAAAAACAGCAAAAAACAAACAAACCAACCAACAAAACAAAACAACCCCCCCCCCCCCCCCCCCCCCCCCCCCCTCAGTCTCAAATCTGTTTCCTCTAGTGTGGATTAGGCTCTGGCCCCGCCTCTTGGGCTGAGAAGGGGGTGTATGGTCTGATTCTGAGGTGTGTCCATATCTACTTCCCCATGTATGTCTCATTGGGGTCCTGTGACGGAAACAGAGACATGAGGAGGTGGAGGTTCCCTCTCTAGTCTCCTGGGCACTGTTCATGGGAAGTGTCACAGGTTCCATTCTGCATCAGGCTGGCTTTGCCACAAGGTCTAGTGCAGAGCTTTGTGGCATTGTTCACTGAGACCCCTTCAACTTTCTAAGGACCTGCCAGACAGCAGCCCTATGTTCCTTTGGTTTCTAGAGGTCTATCTTCTTGTCCCTTTACCAGGCTGGCTAACCTCCCCCATGGCTCTGGGATTATCTGCCCTGCTTGCAAGGCACAAGTCTCTGTTTGAGAGCTGGATCCTGGCTGTGGAGAATTCTTAGGGAATGGCCATTCTTAATTCTTTCATTCATGCTGAAACTCCCCCAGGAAGTTCAGTGCTTGGGACCTTGCTCCACAGCGCTGGGCCATCCACTGCAGCCTTCCAGAGCTAGGTGGGAAGGGGGCTGAGGCATCTCATGGTTCTTTCTTTACCTGTCCCACCCCATCCTTGGGTTCTAGTCTCTAGAATTCACCCTGCAATTCAGCAGTCAGGGAGCAGCCCATGAAGGGGGGAGCTTTTGACATCCTAGTGATTTCCAGGGTTGCCATTTGTTCTCTCCAGGATACAGTATTGTGCTTGTCACCCTGGTCCCTCAACTGGAAACCCTCAAATATTCATCTGGAGAGGCCACAAACCTAGGCATTTAAAATCAGATAGATCTTTGTATTTGTGAAACGTCACAATTAATATTTTATGGAGAAAGGATTAATAAAACATCATGCAATTAGCTGCTTCCCCTCAGCCATCTCATCTCATTAAAGGATGTCGCAGACAGCCAGCACACCTCCTGAGTAAGCTGCTGGTGGGGCTCTGGCTTGTGAGAGAGGCTGCTGGCTTAGGGGATGTAACAGCCCCCACCCCACCTTGTTTGGTGAAGCATTTTCCCCTGTAAATGGTGAGATAACAGGGGCCAGCTCTCAGTGGGATAGCTTTTGGCAGCCACACCTTCGTCTGCATCTCTAGCATTTCCTCCTCATTTATTCACTCGTTATTCTATCCATGTCACTGCCGTCCGCAAGCTGGATGCTCTGCTCCGTGGCAGAAGCTGTGGTCATCTACATCTCCAAGGCCCTGCTGGCTCCCGTCAGAGAGTTCTGCTCCCCTGCCAGCTTCCCTGCTCACCTCGGCTCACGCTTCTACACTCTGAATACATGGACAGGTGCCTTTTGCTCTCCATGGCTCCCTTCCAGCTACCCCTCCCTGTGTCTAAGCTGTACTAATGGACCGTTTTGCTCTTCCTCTCTCCATGAGGAACAGCTTGGCCAGGGAAGGATGGAGCCACTAGAACCATTTCAAAGCTTTCTCAGCTCGGCTAAGAGGAATCACTTAGACTTAATCTTTCTTACCGAGGCCTTTCCGTTTCTTCTTTCGTCATGGCTCCTCTGGAGTATATTGGTTAGAGGAGAAAAGTGGATCTTTATTTGAGTCTCAGATCCTCTGGAAGCTGGCAGGTGGTCTTGAGTGGGGAGACCCCTCATCTCCTCCAAGCCTCACCTTCTTGTTTTGTGAATGGGGGAACAGGAGAACTCATAGAAGGTGGCTTTAGGACTGGTGAAACACTTATGAAACGGAAGCTGTGATTATGACAATTTGGGCAGTGCTGTGTGGTACCTGGTACCAGAGGTGCTGGCTCACACATGGCCCCTAGGGAACATGTCTTTCCTGCCCATGCAAACCACCAGCCATTTTTTTCATATACTGTCATCTCTGAGTGGTGACTGTTCTTGTCTGCTACCTCCTCTGCTTCCAGTCTGCAGTTCCTATATAAGACTTTGGCTTGGTCTAGGATCAACATGTCGACATGGTTCTAAGACCCCCAGAGACAGAGCTCACAGCATGTTCTGGTTTCCACCAGACCACATGAACGCCCATCCCTCTGAGAAGCCCAGTTAGATATATGGGATGAGAGGGCACTGGGCTCTGATGCTACCCCTGGCAGTTCGACAGTCTGTTTATGTGCCAGGTCACTTCCTCTGAGCCCCTTAGGACTAGAAGAAGAAAAGTGGGCCCCAGTGACAGCATCTTCAGAGTCAAAGTGATGGGTGAGGGAGGCTTTGACTATCTCCTTGCATCAATCCATATAGATATTCTGGACCACACTCTGCTATTCTAAAAGAAATGGATTGTGAAAGAGTAGTAAGCTGGTTGATACCTTCTCACCAGCTGACTTCATGTTTGTGGAAAACCAGAGGAGGCGGAAGTGGGGAGACTCTAAGAAAGGGGCTTTGATTGTAATCAGATTGTGGTGGTCAGGCATGAAGACGGGCTCCAGAGACCAATACGACTGGTGTCACCTGACAGGTTTAACCAAAGATGCGATTCAGTTGGATATTTCTTTTTTTATGGGGAAGGTAATTGTAACCGATGCCCTTGGTGCTTTGCCAGATCCCCTTTTCATGCTGCTGCCCCAGTCCCAGCTACTGAATTTGCTGCTCTCAGCTCGCAGCTGTCCTACACTTCAAAGCACAGTCTTTGGCCAAATCATCCTCAATATGCCTGCAGAGTACCTTCCTGAAACAAAGACACTAGAGCAGGGGTGAAGGCTCCACGTAGGAATCAGCCTGATTTCTCCATGTTCAGAGTTATGTGGGTGTTGACCTTGGCAATGTGGCCCTGCTGTCAGTTTGCAGAGAGCAACCCATTGTCTTAGCAGCAGCCCGGGTTATTTGGGGGTTCCCATGGGACCCCCTTAGCCAACAACTCAAGTTAGTACAGCCCAATTTCTGCCCCCGGCAGCCTCACCTGGCAACAAGAGATGGACAGTTGAGACTCTGTCTGCCCCTGGCAGCCTCACCTGGCAACAAGAGATGGACAGTTGAGACTCTGTGTCCCCCAGAACTAGGAACCTTTGTTAGGGTCACCTTTATAGATTCCAGGCAATTTCCCCTGCACTAGGTTTCCACGCCCCTAAAGCTGGCCAGTTCCAGCCCTCTTTGCCTGCACTCTCTCCCGCCATCTCCTCTCCCCACTGCCTGATCTCTATCCCCCTCCTCTGCTCCCATCCTCACCTGCTCCCAGTCCACCTGTAAAATCTGTTCTATTTCCCTGCTCCTAGAGAGATCCATGCATCTTCCTTAGATCCCCTCGTCTTTATCCAACTTCTTTGGGTCTATGGATTGTAGATTGGTTATCCTTTACTTAATAGCTAATATCCACTTATAAGTGAATACATACCATATTTATCTTCCTGAGTCTGGGTTACCTCATTCAGGATGACTTTTTTTCTAGTTCCCTCCATATGCTTGCAAATTTCATGAGTTTTTTGACAGCTGAGTAATACTCCATTGTGTAAATGTATCACATTTTCTTTATTCATTTTTTTTTTGTTTTTTGTTGAGAGGCATCTAGGTTGTTTCCAGTCTCTGGCCCTTATGAATAAAGCTGCTATGAACATAACTGAGCAAGTATCTTTGTGGTAGGCTGGAACATCCTTTGGGTATGTGCTCAAGAGTGGTATATCTGGATCTTGAGGAAGATCAATTCCTAATTTTCTGAGGAACTGCCATATCGATTTGGATAGTGGCTGTACTGGTTTACACTTCTACCAGCAATGAGGAACATTCCCCTTGCTCCACATCCTATCAGCATTAGCTGTCACGTGTTATCGATCCTAGCCATTCTGACAGGTGTAAGATGGAATCTCAGAGATGTTTTATTTTGCATTTCCCTGATGGCTAAGGATTTCTTTAAATGTTTCTTAGTCATTTGAGTTTCCTCTATTGAGAATTTTCTGTTTAGGCCTGCACCTCCATTTTTCATTGGATCATTTGTTTTTTGGATACTTAGTTTCTTGGGTTCTTTATATATTTTGGATATTAGTCTTCTATTAGATGTGGAATCAGTATTTTCCCCCCATACTGTAGGTTGCTGCTTTGTCTGATTGATGATGTTCTTTGCCTTACAGAAGGTTTCCAGTTTCATGAGGTCTCACTTACTAATTGTTGATCTTAGTGTCTGTACCATCGGTGGTCTGTCAGAAAGTTGTCTCCTGTGCCAGTACATTCAAGACTATCATCCCTCACTTTCTCTTCTATCAGGTTCAGTGTATCTAGTTTTATGTTGAGGTCTTTGATCCACTTGAACTTGAATTTCATGCAGGGTGATAGATATGGCCCTATTTGCATTCTTCTACATGCAGACATCCAGTTTGCCCAGCGCATTTGTTGAAAATACTGTCCCTTTTCTGAGCATGTATCTCTGATTTCTTTATAAAATATCAGGTGTCCACAGGTGTATAAATTTATGTCTAGGTCATCAGTTAGATTCCATTGGTCAATGTGTCTGATTTTAGGCCAATGCCACATAGTTTTTTATTACTATAGCTCTGTAGTACAGCTTAAAATCAGGGATGGTGAAGCCTCCAGAAGTTCTCTCTCTCTTTCTTTTTTCTTTTTCTTCCTCCCTTCCCCTCCCTTCCTCCCTCCCTCCCCCCTCCCTCCCCCCTCTTTCTTTCTTTCTTTCTTTCTTTCTTTCTTTCTTTCTTTCTTTCTTTCTTTCTTTCTTTCTTTCT
>JABTXL010001359.1:6931879-6948932 GCA_025134845.1 Neodon shergylaensis
TCTTTCTTTCTTTCTTTCTTTCTTTCTTTCTTTCTTTCTTTCTTTCTCTTTTCTTCTGAGACAGGGTTTCTCTGTGTTGCTTTGGAGCCAGTCCTGGAACTAGGTCTTGTAGACCAGGCTGGTCTCGAACCCACAGAGGCCTGCCTCTGCCTCCTGAGTGCTGGGATTAAAGGCGTGTGCCACCACCGCCCGGCTCAAGCAGTTCTTTTATTTTTCAGGATTGTTTTGGATATCCTGTTTTTTTGTTTTTCCTTATGGAGTTTAGAATTGTTTTCTCAAGATCTGTAAAGAATTGTGTTGAAGTTTTGATGGGATTACACTGAATTGATAGATTGTGTTTGGTAGAATGGCTATCTTGACTATGTTAATCCTACCGATCCATGAGTATGGGAGATCTTTCCATCTTCTGATATCTTCTTCAGTTTCATTTTTAAAGACTTAAAGTTTTCAATCATAAAAGTTTTTTTTACTTGCTTGGTTAGATTTATCCCAAGATATTTTATATTATTTGTGACTATTTTGTGAAGTGTGTTTTTTCCCATGATTTCTTTTTCAGTCTGTTTGTCATTTGTATATGGGAGGGCTACTGATTTTTTTTTGAGCTAATCTCATATCCAGTTACTTTACTGAAAGTGTTTATCAGATGTCAGAGTTCCCTGGAATTTTAGTGTCAGTTAAGCATATTATTATATTGTCTGATAATAATGATACTTGGATTTTTTTTTCTAATTTGTATCTCCTTGATCTACTTTAGTTGTCTTACTGCTCTAGATAAAACTTTTAAGTACTACACTGAATAGATATGGGGAGAGTGAGCAACCTTGTCTTGTTCCTGATTTTAATTGTGGGATTTCCCTCTGTATGCTGTGAATATCATTGGTTAATAAAGGAACTGCTTTGGGCCTATAGTAGAGCTATAGGGTAACAAAGCTAGGCAGGGAAAACTAAACTGAATGCTGGGAGAAAGGAGGCAGAGTCAAGGAGAAGCCATGGAGCCATTGCCAAAGACAAACATGTTGGCCACGAACCTCATGGTAAAATATAAAATACCGGAAATGGGTTAATACTAGATGTAAGAGCTAGCTAGCAATACACTTAAGTGATTGGTCAAGCAGTGATTTAAATAATATAGTTTCTGTGTGATTATTTTGGGAGTCTGGGAAGGCAGGAAATAAACAAGCAGCCTTTAGTGGGATTGTTTTAAGTTTAGTGGAATTTAGTGGAATTGTTTTGAGTTTCTCTTCATTTCGTTTGATGTTGGCTATTGGTTTGCAATAACTTGCCTTTATCATGTTAAGGTGTGTCCCTTGTTTCCATAATCTCTCCAGGATTTTTATCATGAAGGGGTGATGGATTTTGTCAAAGACATTTTATGCATCTAATTAAATTATCATGTTTTTTCTTTCAGTTTGTTTTTATAGTGAATTACATTTATTGATTTTCATTTATTGAACCATCCCTGCATCTCTGGGATGTGGCCTACTTGATCAAGATGTGATCTTGGGTTCAGATTGTGACTATTTTATTAAGTGTTTTGCATCAATGTTCATAAGGGAAATTGGTCTGTAATTCTCTTTGTTGAGTCTTTATGTGGTTTGGGTATCAGGGTATCTGTGGCCTCATAAAATGAATTTGACAATATTCCTTATGTTTATATTTTGTGAAATAATTTGAGGAGTGTTAGCATTAACTCTTTATTGAAAGTTGGGTAGAATTCTGCATTAAAACTATCTAGCCCTGGGTTTTTTTTGGGGGGTGTGAGGTTTGGGATACTTTTTCCTTATGGGTTATAGGTCTTTTAAAATTGTTTACCTGATCTTTATTTAACTTTGATAATTGGTATGTACCTGTTGAGAAAAGTGTCCATTTATTTTAGATTTTCCAATTTGGTGGAGTACAGATTTTTAAAGTATGCTCTTATGATTCTCTGGATTTCTTCAGTGTTAATTTTTTTTGTTTTTGATTTTGTTGATTTAGATATTCTCTCTCTGTCTTTTAGTTGGTCTGGATAGGTAGGGTTTGTCTATCTTGTTGATTTTCTCAAAGAACCAACTCTTATTTTATTGATTCTTTATATTGTTCTCTTTGCTTCTATTTTATTGATTTCAGATCTTAGTTCGATTATTTCTTGCTGTCTACTCTTCTTGAGTGTGATTACTTCTTTTTGTTCTGGTGGTTTCAAATGTACTATTAAGTTGTAGGTATGAGATCTCTCCAATTAATTTATGCAGGCAGTTAGTGCTAAGAACTTTCCTCTTAGCATTTCTTTCATTGTGTACCTTAAGGTTGAGTATACTGTGTATTCATTTTCATTGAATTCTAGAAAGCCTATAATTTTTTTCTTTATTTTGTCTTAACCCATTTTTTCATTCAGTAGGGAGTTGTTCAGTTTCCATGAGTTTGTAAGCTTTCTGTTTTTATTGACATCTAGCTTTATCTGTGGTCATCTGATAGAACACGGAGAGATATTTCAGTTTTCTTTCTTTTTTTTATTGATTTGTTTATTCTTTTTATAGTGTCCCAGATTTCTTTATCTTGTGTATCTATTTCTTCTATCATAGTTTTAATGCCTGAGATTCTCTCTTCCATCTCTTATATTCTGAAATTATATTGATGAAATTTGCCTCCCTAGTTCCTATTTTAATTCCTAAATTTTTCATTTCCTTAACTTTCTTTGCTTGTGTTTTCTTTATTGTTTTTATTTCCAGTTTCAGGTCTTGAACAGTTTTATTAATTTCCAGCAACTGTGAGTTTGTTTTTTGGATTTCTTTAATGGATTTATTCATTTCCTCCAGTTTTTAGTTTGTGTTTTGTTGTAGTAGGTGCGGCGAGGCTGCGTCCCCGCCACCCGGCCGCCCGCATGGCTAGCTTATGCCCAAAATAATTACACAGAAACTGTATTCTTTTAAACACTGCTTGGCCCGTTAGTTCCAGCCTCTTATTGGCTAGTTCTTACATATTAATCTAACCCATTTCTAATAATCTGTGTAGCCCACGAGGTGGCTTACCAGAGAAGATCTTAACCTGCATCTGTCTGGAGTGGGAGAATCATGGCGACTCTCTGACTCAGCTTCTTTCTCCCAGCATTCTGTTCTGTTTACTCCGCCTATCTAAATTCTACCCTATCAGAGGCCAAGCAGTTTTTTTATTACTTAACCAATGAAACAACAGATAGAAAGATGACCCTCCTCCATCATTTCCCCTTTTTCTGTTTAAACAAAAAAGAAAGGCTTTAACTTTAACATAGTAAAATTATATATAGCAAAACAGTTATTAAGCAAGAATCACAGTTACAATATTTATATCTATTTTATCTTTATCATAATAATGGAAAACTATAACTATCCATTCTTTAACTCCATCAAAGACTCCAGAAGGATATAATATTACCTAAGCAAACAAGAAATCCAAAACTCTAGAAATGACAGAGACATCTCGCTGCCTGGACAGTCACCCAAAGTTCTTTTCTACTGTTGGGGCATCTATCTTCAGCCTTCAGGCCCATAGTATCCAGAGACATTTCCATGAAGCAGGAAACTTCAAAGGCAGTTCAGTCACTGTCTGCTGTGTCCTGCAGAATGTCTTGCAGACTCTCATGAATCAGGAACCCCGAAAGACCATCTCACTTTTAGGCAAGTTCAGCAGTCCTCTCTCTGCGGGTTCTCTGTGTCCAGTTTATGCAACAGTCCAGGCAAGAACAGTTTCTTGCCCAAATGACTATCAAACTCCATAAGGATCCTCTTCGACGCCCATCTTCCTCTCGAAGTAGCTGGTGCTGCCAGGAGCAGACGTGTCTCATTGTCATGAAAAGCCCTAAATTATTAAAACATTTAAATGCCATATTCTGCAGTCTTTGAAAGATATGAAGAATGCCTATCTAACTGAAATATATCTCTATATATCTAGAAAATCTAACATGACTACAAGCTTGACTATTGTTGATGATTATCCATTAACAACCTATATTTCTAATTATACATTACATTTTTAAATGAACTATGCAATCACAATACCTTAATCAATATTAGAAATACATATACATACAACAAAATTGACCGTAAAATCCATACCAATGCAAATTATTTATATCTATATCATATCCCCCTTTAAATGTAAAAGAACATTTATAAACCATATTTGGGAACATGGGCACAATTTTTTCTCTCTAAACTGCTTCCTGCTGAATGGGGGCATCATTAATTAGGTCTTTCATGGTATAACCTGTGTGCTAGTTTCATCTCAGTTGGCAGTTGAGCAAAGCAATTTTCTGAAGATGTTTACAGCAACCCTTCAGGAGGGTGTGGTCCATCATAGCATATTCAGATAGAAGAAATCCACAGACTCTCACCCTCTGTGAAAACAAAATAAGAAATTCCTTTCCAAAGCATCATGTCCTTAGATCCAAATTTCAAAGTCAAGGCATTTTCAAAATATCTATATTGGATTAGTTCAGCAGCATTTATAAACAAATATCTTTGGCAGCTGTTGCTCCTTCCTCAGCATTCCAACAATTCAAAGAGAGCATAATAGCATACAGTATCAAAATTCTCTGTTTATTTTCCATCTTTATGCGCTTTATTTTAACCTCTATTTCGTTTATTTTTACTTTTATTTTTTTTTGATATATTTCTTTTTTTAATATTTATTTATTATGTATACAATGTTCTGTCTGTATGCCTGCAGGCCAGAAGAGGGCACCAGACCCCATTACAGATGGTTGTGAGCCACCATGTGGTTGCTGGGAATTGAACTCAAGACCTTTGGAAGAGCAGGCAATGCTCTTAACCACTGAGCCATCTCTCCAGCCCTATTTTTACTTTTATTTTATATTCTCTGTAACTTTGTCGGAATAACTCTGTAGACCAGGCTGTCCTTGAACTCACAGAGATCTGTTTGTCTCTGCCTTCTAGGCACTGGGATTAAAGGCGTGTGCTACCACACCTTGAAGTCACAGAGGTCAATCTCCCTCTGCCTCCCAAGTGTTGGGATTAAAGGTGTGTACTACCACACCCAACTACTCTCTTTCTTCCTTTTATTTTTACTTTAAGAACTTTAAGTTTTAGTCTGCATATATTTTTAACACACTGTAAACCATTTAGAAATTTTCTTTGTCTTTGAATCTCTCTTTACTGTATATCTCTCTTTTTCTGACCACACGAGCCTTTAAATTACCAAGCAATATCAGTAGGACTAAAGCCGTGGCTTTGATGGCTGGATCCAGCCCATTCCTTAGCTTTCCAGCCTCATGGCTGAGGTACTGGCTGTAGCCACGTTTACCGCCACAACTCTATGGCATTTCAAGGTCCCTGCCAGCAAACGAGCTTCAGCAGCCTACAACAACAGTGTTTCTTTTGTTTTCTTTAAAGGATTATTAATTTCCTCTTTAAGGGCCTCTGCCATCTTCAGATAGCTATGTTGGAACATTTTGGATCTGCTGTAACAGGATATCTGGGCTCTAGTGGAGACATCCTGTCCTATTTTTTTTTATGCTGGCATCTAGGCATCTGGATTTGGAATATTATAGGTCCAGGAGCTGATTTCTGGGTTTGTCTTTGTTGGATGAGTGTTTTGTTCCTTGCTTTCTGTTTCCTCCCTAGATTATTGGAGAGTGTGATGGCTCTGTGTTATCTGTTTTTTTGGCCTGATCAGCTGGTGTGTTCACAGGGAATGGCTGCTGATGTTGGAGGCTGGGTAGCCGGGATGAGTTGGGGAAAGGAAGGCTGGAAGTGAAGGTCTTTGTGATCCCTTGGGGATGGGGTCAGAGCGGAAAGGGAGACAACGGCAGGTTTCTAGCCACAGAACTGGGGATGGGAGCTAGGCTGGCTGGCTGGCTGGCTGGTGTGTGTGTGTGTGTGTGTGTGTGTGTGTGTGTGTGTGTGGTGGATCTGAGTAGCAGAAGGTAGGTATGGGTCTGCCTTCGCCCCACTTGTTGCCCTGGAAGGAGAGGTCCTGGGGTTAGCAGGGGGTGCTTGCTGGGGTTGGGGTCTGAGACAAAGCAACATGTTATGAGGAGTGGTTAGAAGGGGAAGGATCTGTGAGGTTGACGAGAGATGGTAGTGTGTGTGTGTGTGTGTGTGTGTGTGAAGACTGCTAAGGGCATTCTGCTGCAGAGTTGAGGATGAGACCGGGGGATTGGATCTGGAGGAACAGAGCCCTTTTCTGTCTCTCTAATGGTAGTCACCTCTAATCAGTGCATCTTTCCAGACCTGCATTTGCCATTTTGCCCCTGTATCTCTGACCCTGAGTAATAGTCATGGGCTGTGTTGTGTTGTTATCTTTGGAATACTCCATGTGTGAAAGGAATTAAATTATGTTTGTTGACTAATCAATGGATTGATACTTAAAGTTTCCTCAAAACACATCCTTCTGGATGATCAGAACCACAGGCTTCAGAGTTAATGATGCCACATTAACTGTGTGGTTTCTGGATGAGCAGCTTCTGTTTTTCTCTTACTAATTTTATTGAGAGGTAACTTATATAAGGTAAGTCACACATTTGAAGTGTATGCATCAATGAGTTTTCTTAATTATTGAAATATGTGAAGTCATTGCCACAGTCAAGACAAAAACTATTTTCATCATCTTCTTGGTTGTATTTCATTGCTTAATACCCCTGGGCCATTGATCTCTTCTTTTCTTCAATGTATTCTTTTTTCAGTAAAACGTAAGTTAGAAGTTATAATTTTCATATCTGTTATATTTTATATACAGTCATGCAATATTTATTTTTTAATGTTTACTTTTCACCCTGCCTAGCAATTTTGAGATTCATTCACATTCTAAGTGTGGTAGCAGACCATTCCTTTTTTAAAATTAAAATTTTGACATACATGTAGAATCACATGCAGTTGTGATAAATAATGCAGTCAGCAAGCTGTGTGTATAATATTTTGCAAAATCAGCACATTATTAAAACTAAGACAGTGATGTTAGAGAAACCACAAAGAAGGAAATTGTCAGTGTGCCCTATGCTAGACCCACCCTTCCCTTGTACTTACTCCGTCTTTCAAAAGCACAGCTTAAGAAAGGTTTCTCTGTTTATTTGTGTGTTTGTATGTAAATCTTCATGAACGTATGCAAATGCATTTACGAGAAGGTTTGCACACCTATGCTTGCATACAGGGGCCAGAAGGTCAGTTGTCTTCCTCTGCCGCTCTCTGCCTCTCCCTTGGAGGCATGGTCAGCCTGGGACTTGGATTTTCTGAGCTAGGATGGAAGCCATCACGCCTCAGCAGTCCTGCCTCTGGCTCTCTCAAAACAAAGGAAAGAAGAGACAGGCATTTAAAGGGATGCCTGATGTGTTTCTTATGTGGGTGCGGGGATCCGAACTCTGGTCTCCATGGTTGTGCAATAAGCCTCCCTAGCTGTTGAGCCATCTCTCTAACTCTAAGCTTTTTCTTTTCCTTTTTTCTTTTCTTTTTTTTTTTTTAGGGGTGCAATGAACTTTATTGATGGTATTCAAGAGAGTAGGGCTCCCTAAGCCCCCTCCTGCTATTCTGGGGGTCTGGGATGGAAACTGTGAGGGAGATGCTCAGTGTCAAGGGTTAGTTAGGACAGGGACTGCTCAGCAGCCGAGGGCCTCTCTCTTGCTGTGTCCTTGCTGGGATGGGTGGTCCAGGGCGGGCTTCTTACTCCTTGGAGGCCATGTAGGCCATGAGGTCCACCACTCTGTTGCTGTAGCCGAATTCATTGTCGTACCAGGAAATGAGCTTCACAAAGTTGTCATTGAGAGCAATGCCCGCCCCAGCATCGAAGGTGGAAGAGTGGGAGTCACTGTTAAAGTCACAGGAGACAACCTGGTCCTCAGTGTAGCCCAGGATGCCCTTTAGTGGGCCCTCGGATGCCTGCTTCACCACCTTCTTGATGTCGTCATACTTGGCAGCTTTCTCCAGGCGGCATGTCAGATCGACGACGGACACATTGGGGGTAGGAACGCAGAAAGCCATGCCTGTGAGCTTCCCGTTCAGCTCTGGGATGACTTTGCCCACAGCCTTGGCAGCGCCAGTGGACGCAGGGATGATGTTCTGGGCAGCGCCACGGCCATCTCGCCACAGCTTCCCAGAGGGGCCATCCACAGTCTTCTGGGTGGCCGTGATGGCATGGACTGTGGTCATGAGTCCTTCCACGATGCCAAAGTTGTCATGGATGACCTTGGCCAAGGGGGCTAAGCAGTTGGTGGTGCAGGAAGCGTTGCTGACAATCTTGAGGGAATTGTCATACTTGTCATGGTTCACACCCATCACAAACATGGGGGCATCGGCAGAAGGGGCGGAGATGATGACCCTCTTGGCCCCACCCTTCAAGTGGGCCCCAGCCTTCTCCATGGTGGTGAAGACACCAGTAGACTCCACAACATACTCGGCGCCGGCATCCCCCCATTTGATGTTGGCGGGATCTCGCTCCTGGAAGATGGTGATGGCCTTCCCGTTGATGACAAGCTTCCCATTCTCAGCCTTAACTGTGCCTTTGAACTTGCCATGGGTGGAGTCATACTGGAACATGTAGACCATGTAGTTGAGGTCGATGAAAGGGTCATTGATGGCAACAACATCCACTTTGCCAGAAGTGAAGGCAGCCCTGGTAACCAGGCGTCCAATACGGCCAAATCCGTTCACTCCGACCTTCACCATCGTGTCTCTGGAACGAGGCTGGCACTGCACGAAAAGAAGCGGCTGTCTCTAGAACAGGGAGGAGCAGAGCTTTCTTTTCCTTTTTAAAGAGTAGTTATAATTCATTGCTAAGTTGAATAGAGAGGTAAGAATTTTCTGAATGCACTCTGCCTAACTGCATGCATTACCAACATCTTCCACTAGAGGGGGATGTTTGTTATAATCAATGAACCCACATTGAAACATCTCATTTGCAGAAAGATTTCCTAGTGTTTTATGCTCCGTGGGTCTGGAAAAAATGTGCAATGATATGTATCCACCGTTACAGTTCCATGCAGAGTAATTTAACTGCTCCCCGCCCCCACCCACCCCAATCCTCAGTGCTCTGCCTGTTTCCTTCAGTCTCAAGACCCCTGGCTGCCCCCGATCTTTTTATTGTCTCTGTGGTTTGCATTTTCTAGAATACCATGTAGTTAGAATTATACGTATGTAACCATCTCACATGGTATTCTTTCACTTAGAAATATGATTGTATTATCATATAGAATATTATCATTTAGAAATATGATTGTAAAGTTCCTTCATATCTTTGTATGGTTTGATCATTTACACTCAATGCTGGATATTATCCACTGCCGGGAAGCACTCCGGTTTGCGCCGGTTTGCGTATTCACACACTACTTGGGGATGTTTTGGTTGCTTCCAGCTTGTGACCTTTTATACACTGGGCTGCTCTAAACACCCAAGTGCAGGCTTTCGTGGGGTCACAAACTTGTGATTCTTCTGGGTATAGAGCAATAAGCTTGATTCTGGATCACGTACCGCTCATTAACTTTTGTCAGAGCCGAGTGTTCTCCCAGAACGGTTGCGCCATCTTGCATCTGCCGGAGGAAGGAACGAGGGCCCCTGCTGCCTGGTGCCCTGAGCAGCATTTTCGTTTGTTTCCGGGCTTGACCAGGCTAAAAGGTACCAGCAGGTATCTCACAGCTCTGATTTGCATCTTTGTGGTTATGCATGCGGATCGTGCCACGTGCTTAATTTCCATCAGCGGATCTTTTGGGGGCCGTATTTGTTAAGGTCTCCCCCAACTCATTCTTTAATTAAATCGTTTGGTTGCAAATGGTCGTATTTTAATAGTTCACTCTGTATTTTGAGTTATAGTCTTTTATTGGACGTTTTACGGATCTTCCAGTCTGGCCTGTCTTTTTACTCTACTGTGATCTATCTCATGACGATCCGCCATGAACCTAGACGGCTGAATGGTCTGCTGTTATACAGGAAGTGGGGTAGATACCCATCATAACGAGGCGATTGATGCTGTTGTGTTCAATTCTGTCCTTACTGATTTTCTGCTTCTCTTTATGAATCTGAGTCACAGGTGGAAGGGTGGATCCATCTGTCTCTCCTTGCACTTTTATCTGTTTTCTTCATCTATTATTCTTATGCTTTTTAAGGTTATTTTGTTAAAGATGGTCATATCTTGGAGATATATGATCCCATGATAACCTTCCTTGCTGTGAAGTCAGCTATATCTGAAATTTATGTACCCATTCCTGCTTTCTTTAGATTAGACTGAATGATGTCAGTTTTTTCAACCATCTACCTACTTAAATTCATTCATTCATTCATTCATTCATTCATTCGTTCACTCATGTATTCATTCATCACGGCATGTGTATGTGGCCAGGTGCACACACGACATGACACGTGGGTAGAGGCCAGAAGACAACTTTTAGAAGTGGGTCCCAGGGATTGAACTCAGGTCATGAGTCTTGGTGACCAGTACCTTGCCATCTTGCCAGCCCTAGACATCATACATACATACATGCATACATACATACATAATACATACATACATACATAATACATACATACATGCATACATACATGCATGCATACATACATGCATACATGCATGCATACATACATGCACACACGCATACATGCATACATACATGCATACATACATACATGCATACATGCATACATACATACATAATACACACATAATACATACATGTCTTTGTATGGGTTTCTGAATACGGGTTTGTGGTAGACTGTGGGGTCTTGCCTCCTCTCAGGATCAGGTCCTGAGCTGGGGACGGGGGTCAGGGGAAGGAAGATACTGACCACCATGTAGATTGCACACAAGTGACCCAGAATAGCTTGAGCTGTCTTTATTTATACTTTAACGGAGTTTTGTTTTCTACCAGGCTTGCATGAATAGTTTGTTTTATTAGCTTCTATTTTTTTGACTTTTAAGAAACACATGGTAATTATCATAAAAGCCCCCATTGTTCCCCTTTATGCTTCCCCAAACATGCTTTCCCATCCCCTCCACAACCTCATTCTAGACGTAGAGTTTAGCATTTTTGCAGACTTAACTAAATATCGAGCCAGACGCGTCCTGCTCTGGCAGCACTTGCGTCAGCTGGCCGCTCCTTACAGTTACAAAGTTAAAATTAATAGACACGGGCACACTGATTTAAGGACAGCAATACTCAAACCTGGACAATTCTTCCCTGTCTGTAAGATATGCTTTTATACGGTTCCTTTTTCTACGAGAGGGTCCTATGTCTCAAGTTTTCTATAAAAAGCAGACTCTAAGGAGTTCTTTTTTCCTATCCTAGCATACCGTTCTTCTTTCACCAGTATAAGCTCCTCTGTATGGGAAAGATGGATTTATCCATCCCACACTTTGCCTTGCATTTTTTTCTCTTGGAGCAAAGCAGATTCTACTGTTGGTTCTATATGCTTGATGTCCTGGGAACGTACTCTCAACAGTTGGCACCATGGGTATCCCTGAGGCCTTTTCCTTAGTCTGTGGATGCATGCCTTTTTCTCCTTCCCAGAACTGTGAGACATGGCTAATGTTCCAAGTGCTGCTTTTTCATATGGACCTATTACTTCCTGCCACTACCATCCTGTGAGTGTCTTTCTCCACAAGGTGATTCTATCTACCTTTTCCTTAGAACAATTATGAAAGCGAGATCCATTAATTTTAATGGCCTCTATTGAGTCAGAAAAGTTCCCAGGATTAGGAGATGCAGTTTGTAATTCCAGAAAAAAAAAATCTTGAGAAGCATTAGTCCCGTCCCTGCCCGCCACGGCTGACTCTTAGGGGAAAACATTTGAGGAAGAACAGAATTTCCAGGGAAAGTCACAGCTGTTGCATGTATGAGTGATGAAGTGAAACAAAAAAACCGTCCAAGCAATCAGCTACATCATGAGAGGGAAGAGAGCCTGCAGTCCACACGAATCCAGCAAAGTCCTGGACTGCCCTCGTGGTTCACCAGTTCTTGCCAAGTGAGACTCCAGCTCCAAAGGATTTGCCAAGAGGAGACCGTTGGACAGGCATTCATTTGCTGATCTGAGATTAGGCTGCATGGTTCTTGACAGTAGACAACATATAATTAGGTCTTGTTCTTAAATTTTTTTTAATTGAAAAAAAAATTTCTGCCTCCTCCCAGCCTCCCATTTCCTTCCCCCTCCCCCCACTACTCTCCCCCTACCCTCTCCAGTTCGAAGAGCAGTCAGGGTTCCCTGCCCTGTAGAAAGTCCAAGGTCCTTCCCCCTCCATCCAGGTCCAGGAAGGTGAGCATCCAAACTGGCTAGGTTCCCACAAAGCCAGAATATAAAGTAGGATCAAAACCCAGGGCCATTGTCCTTGGCTTCTCATCAGCCCTCATTGCCCGCCATGTTCAGAGAGTCCGGTTTTATCCCATGCTTTTTCAGTTCCAGTCCAGCTGGCCTTGGT
Organism: Neodon shergylaensis; assembly: GCA_025134845.1. Classification (NCBI taxonomy): domain Eukaryota; kingdom Metazoa; phylum Chordata; class Mammalia; order Rodentia; family Cricetidae; genus Neodon; species Neodon shergylaensis. The sequence continues at coordinate 6,944,246 of JABTXL010001359.1, forward strand.
GAGCTCCCAATAGATCAGCCCCACTGTCTCAGTGGGTGGGTGCACCCCTCACGGTCCTGACTTCCTTGCTCATGTTCTCCCTCCTTCTGCTCCTCATTGGGACCTTGGGAGCTCAGTCCAGTGCTCCAGAGTGGGTCTCTGTCTCTATCTCCATCCATCGCTAGATGAAGGTTCTATGGTGACATGCAAGATATTCATCAGTATGGCTATAGGATAGGGCCATTTCAGGTTCCCTATCCTCAGCTGCCCAAGGAACTAACTGGGGACATTGCCATGGGCACCTGGGAGCCCCTCTAGGTTCAAGTCTCTTGCCAACCCTAAGATGGCTCCCTTAATTAAGATATATGCTTCCCTGCTCCCATATCTACCCTTCCTTTATCCCAACCATCCCATTTCCCCAAGTTCCCCCCATCCTCCCCTTCTCACTTTTCTCTCCCCATCTCCCCTTACCCCCATCCCACCCCACCCCCAAGATCCCAATTTTTTGCCCGGCAATCTTGTCTACTTCCCATATCCAGGAGGATAACTATATCTGCCCTCTGCCCTTGTAATCCCCCCAATTAAATAAAAATTAATAGATTAAAAAGAGAGAGAGAAAACAAACAAAAAACGAAAAAATCAATCTCGTCATGGAAGCTGCAGTGTGACATAGTGAGTCACGCAGTAAATCCTTCTATCCATATATCTTTATTCGCGAGTTTTCATTGCAAAGAGTCATTGGTCTGGTTCGATGCCTCCGGTTTTTGCTACACTATCGATGCTGGGCCCTCATGGGGACTCCTCATGGATATCCTGTTCTTGCCCTGTATAATGGAGATCCTGCAGCGTGTAGAACCAGTCTGTATTGTTTGGGGAGTCTCTTGGACTATCCTGACCAAGGACTCAAAGTTTAAAAAGAGAGTTCTTCTTTCTTCTTTCTTCCTCCCTCTTTTTAGGTATTGACTCAGCACCCACATAACACACACGCATCAGGCAGCCCTTCAAATGCCTGTCACCTTTAACCTGAATTTTGAGAGAGCCAGAGTCAGGATTGCTGAGGAGGAAACCTGAACTTCTGGCCTCTGCATGCACGATGTTCAAACCTTCACACGGATAAATGTGCATGCGCGCACACAGAAGCACATATAAACACACACAATGTATAAAACAACCTCTCTAAAGGAGTGTAGCTTTTAAAGAGGTGGTAGGTACAAGGAAAGTGGCGTGGATCTAGCAAAGGGCTCATGGGAAATTTCCTTCTTTGTGGTTTACTAGTGTAATATTTTCTAGTTCCTTCCATTCACCTGCAAATGCCATGATTTCATTTTTCTTTATAGCTAGGTAGTATTCCATTCTGTACATGTAGCAGGCTTTCATCACCCATTGCTCTGCTGAAGGACAATGAGGTTGTTTCCGTTTCCTAGTTATTGTGAGTAGCAGTGATCATGGCCGAGCAGGTGTTATGGAATAGGAGTTTGAGTCTTTCGGGCACATGCTAAGGAGTGGTCTAGATGGGTCATGTGGTTGATTGATTTTAGCTGTCCGAGAGTTCTCCACACGGTTTCCAGAGTGACCGGGCTGATTGGCAGCCACATCAACGGTGAATGAGGGTTCCCCTTTACCACAGCTTTGCCAGTATTTGGTGTCAATTGTTTTGTTGGTCTTTGCCATTCTGGCTGGAGTGAGATGAAATTTCAGATTGTTTTAATTTGCATTCTTTAAATTGTTAAATATGATGAACACTTTTTTGAAGTAGTTCTTAGCCATTTTATATCTTCTGTTATGAACTCTGTTTAGACCCATTGTCCATGTTTTCAATGGGTTCATTTGTCTTCTTGACTCTTTGCTTTTTGAGCTATTTGTACATAGTTTGACAAATTAATCATTTGTCAAATGTATAACTGAGTGTCTCTTCACTCGGTTGTTTTCTTAGTTGTATAGAACCCTTTCAACTATATGAGGTCCTACTGTCAACGGTTGGCCTTAATTCCTTGGTCAGTGGCGTCTATTCTGAAAGTCCTTTCCCACACCTATACCATGTAGGCACTGCCTATGTTTTCTTCTAGCAGTTTCAGCTTTCACATTGAGGCTTTTGATCCACTTGGAGTTAATTTCTCTACAGGGTCTAATTTCATTTTTCTGCATTTTGACATTCAGTTTCCCCAGCACCATTTGTTGAAGATATTGTCTTTTCATCAGTGTGTATTTGGGGCTTCTCTGTCAACTATCAGATGGCTGTAGTTACAATAGCTTGTCTCCTTCTTAATTAAATAAATAAAAAAAGCCCCAACCTTCTAGCAGCTTCTGTAGGAGCTGGAGCATACATTCACCACCAATCTCTCCCACTTTCAAATGACTTGATGCTGTGTCATGAGTAGTGTATTTTATGAGACTAACACGCTGCCTACTGCACTAAGTCGGTGTCTATGAGCAATGTATGTTATCATATAAAGTGACCCACACCTGTCAGTTTTATCACTCATTTTACTCATACACAAAGATGTGTGTTACACAGAGAGCTAGTTACTCCCCTGCTGCTGTGGTAGACATTACAACCAAGGCAACTTCTAGAAGGGAGGTTTGTTTTGGGCTTATGGTTCCAGGGGATTCGAGTCCATCATGACAGGACAGAGGCAGCAGGCAGCAGTGCAGAGCCACACCCTGACCCACAAAGCCTCCCCCCCCCCGTGACACACTTCCATCAATGAAGGCCACACCCCCAACCCTCCCTAAATGGTCACTAACTGGGTCCAAATAGTCAAGTGCCCAAGACTTGGAGCAGCATCTCATTCAAACCACACTACACATATAGTGGCTGTGTCTAGGAATATATGATAAAACACACATTTGCTCTCGTCCTTTAGCAGAAGTGTTGTGTATTAAATTAATTAAGAATAAAAAAATGAACGTTTTTCTTTCACCTATTCCTTCTGCAATAGTCCATACAGGCACAAAATCCCGATCTACGTAATTTCTTTTTCTCTGAAAAGCTCCTAAAGTTTCTTTCAAAAAATACATCCTTCAGTTTTTCCTTTGCTGAGCCAATCTTTATCTCTCTTTTACTTTTTTTTAAAAGGATACATTTCCCTTTTTAAAAAATTTATTTATTTTATATCCTGATCACAATTTCCCCTCCCTTCTCCCCTCCCAGTCCTTCATCCCACCTCACCCTCAATCTGCTCCTCCTCTGTTTCTGTTCAGAAAGGGGCAGGGCTACCATGGGCATTGACAAAGCATGACATATCAAGTTGTGGTAAAACTAAGTTCCTCCCCTTGAAGTAAGGCTGGGCAAGGCAATTCAGTATGACTAATTCTGACTGGAGTAAGATGGACCTCTGAGCAGTTTTCATTTCCATTTCCATGATGGATGGGAACCCTTTCCCCAAATATTTTTAGCCATTTATTTTTCTAAGATTAACTACTGAAATGGGCATGTAGCAATATCCATTGTGGTTTTAATTTGCATTTCTGTAGTTAGTAAGGATTTTGAGCATCCTTTCAAATGCATCTTTTATCTCTTTCATACCCACTCAACTGTAATATATAATACCCACTACTTTCCTTTAGGATAATTTTTGCTGTTGCGTTTGAGTGTTTTGTAAATGTTTTCAGATGTCAGCTATTAGCTGAATACACAGTTTTCTGGTGTTTTCTTTCAGACTGCAACTACTTTTCATTCTCTTCTCAGTCACAGAAAATATTAATTTTGATGAAGTCCAGTATATAGATATTTTCCGTCTGAATTATGATATGTGTTGCTAAATCTAGGAATTTTTTTTAAATATTTATTTATTTATTATGTATACAATATTCTATCTGTGTGCATGTCTGCAGACCAGAAGAGGGCACCAGACCTCTTTACAGATGGTTGTGAGCCACCACGTGGTTGCCGGGAATTGAACTCAGGACCTTTGGAAGAGCAGGCAATGCTCTTAACCACTGAGCCATCTCTCCAGCCCCCTAGGAATGTTTTAAAAAGATTTATAGTTTTGCAATTTGTATTAAATATCAAAATAATATTTTAAATAAACTTTTATGTAAAGTATGAATTTTAGGTCTCAGGCTTTTTTTTCTGGGGATGTCTACATATAGAGATATCATTTGTTTAAAAAAGACATTGTACATTGATTTGCTTTTGTATTATCATAAGCATTTTCAAATACTTATTTTTCAGTCTTTTGGTTAGTGTACAAAGAATGGGTTTATTATGCTTAATACTTATGCTGTGTTCTTATTCACTCTGTCTCCAGTACCCCTGCCCCTTACCTCTTTCAAAGTATTATCTCTTCTGCTTTCATCACACACATACACACAAAATGCATATACACACATACACACTTACATACACACATATACACATGCATACACACATATGCATACATACATGCACACTCACACTATGCATATACACACATACATACACACATATACACACATACTGCACGTACACACCCATATGCATGCATATGTGCACACACACTATGCATATACACACATACACACAGATACACATATGTATATACACACATATGCACGCATACCACAATACACACCTATATGCATACACACATGCACACATACATACACACACTCATTCCATTATCTTTTCTTGTTCCTTCTTTCCCTTTCCTTTATAATGTTTCCTGCCTTAGCCCCACTTTTATCTATCTATCTATCTATCTATCTATCTATCTATCTATCTATCTAT
>JABTXL010001359.1:6953429-6980843 GCA_025134845.1 Neodon shergylaensis
CCCCTTAGAAGGGTCTTCAGGAACAGGACCCGGCTCCTTCCTTGCTAAGGATCTCACCAACCAAAGGCCTACCTCTTTGCTTTAATTGTAGAGGGGCGATCTGCTCTCGGTGTTGTGCTCAGGTCCCTGCTGTCTGCCGCTGCCCGCGCAGGTCTGCCGCCGCCCGCGCCTGTGGTCTCCTGGAACTAGTTCTTGTAGGCCAGGCTAGCCTTGAACTCACAGAGTTCTGCCTGCCTCTGCCTCCTGAGTGCTGGGATTAAAGACGTTCACCACCATGCCCGATTTTATCCATTTGTCTTTAGATGGCCATCTATCTGGGCAGGTTCCAGTTCTCAGCTATTGTGAATAGTGAGGCAATAAGCGTGGCTGTGGAAATATCTCTGTGATATGCTGACTCAGACACTTTGGAGCATATACCCAGAAGTGGCATACCTGGGTCATATGGGAGTTGTGCTTTTGTTTTGAGTTCTTCGAGAATATCCGTTTCCATAGTGGCTACACAAGCTTCCTTTGCCAGGCACGTGTGAGCGTCCCTCCCCTCACTCTCACCAGTGCTTCTGCTGTTTATTATTAGCTGTTCTGACTAATCCCGACTGGAGTAAGATGGACCTCCGACCAGTTTTCATTTTCATTTCCACGATGGATGGGGGCCCTTTCCCCAGATATTTTTAGCCGTTTATTTTTCTTCAAGAACTGTCTATTCAACTCAGTATCCCATTTGTTGAATGGTTGGCTTGCTTCTTTGGCATTTAATTTTTGGGATTCTGTATAGATTCTAAATACCAATTGCCTGTTAGATTACTAGCTGGTACTTTTCTCCAGTTTTGTAGGCTGTCTCGTCTCTCTGCTGATTGTTTTGTTGGCTACACAGAGGTTTTTCAATTTCCTGTAATCCCACTTGTCAGTCATGGGATTGTACACTGTGTAAGTCCTTGCCAATGCCTAGATCCTGAAATATCTTGCCCGGGTTTTCTTCGAGCAGTTTCAGGGTTTCAGACCTTCCATTAGATCATTATTTTACATCCATTTTGAGTTGATTTCTGTGTAGGGTGAGAAATATAAACTAGTTATTCTTTGTGTGTGTGTGTGCGCGCGTGCATGTGTGCGTGTGTGTATGTGTGACTATACAACTTTTCAAGCACCATTGAGGCAGAAGACTATCTTTCCTCCAGGGTCTATTTTTTTTCACATATAAAAATGATGAGGTGTCTTAGCTTTACGGCTTTAGTGCTGGGTCTTCTACCTGTCCCACTGGCCTGTGTCTGTGTGTTTGTGACAGTGTAACACACATGTTTGTTAGTGTAGGAGGTGTACAGTTTGTATAGTTTGAGCTAAGGTGTTATGGCATCTCCAGATTGCTCAGGACTGCTTTGGCTATTCACGGACTTTTGTGTTTATTTTAACTTTGGAAGTTGTTTTTCCTAGTCCTTTGAAGAATGTCATTGGAATTTTGATGGCGGGTATATTAAGCCTGTAGATTATTTTCAGTAATGTAGTAATTTTTATAATATCAATCCTGACAATCCATGAACATGGGAGCTCTTTCTGTCTTCTGATGTCTTCTTCAGTTTGTTTCTTCAGCTGCTATGTAGCTGAGGATGACCTTGAACTCCTGATCTCCTGCCTTTACCTCCAAATGCTGAATTACAGGCTTGCATCATCAAATCCAGCCCTAATATTTGGCAACTATATATATGTGTGTGTGTGTACATATGGTGTGCATGTGTGTGTTTGTGTGTGTGAGTATCCATACATGTGTGTGTGTGTGTAGACTTGTGTTTGATGTTGGGTATCTTTTTCAATTACTTTCCACTTTCATTTTTTGAGGCGGGGTCTCTGTTAAACATGGAGCTCTCAGATTCCAGTTAGTCTGGCTAACTAGTTTGTCCAATGAATCCCCTGTCTCTGCTTACTGAATGCTGAGATTACAGGTGCTCACCACGCATGCCTGCCCAGCTTTTATGTGGGTTCTGGGACTCTCAGCTCTGGTCTTCACAATTTCATGGTAAGTGCTTTACCCAGTGAGCTATCTCCCCAGCCCCAAGCCCTCATTTTTGTATGCTGACTTTATGTTTTGAAATAAACAATATTCTGCTTTGCTAAATAAACAATATATCTAAGAGTTTTCTGGTGGTGTAGTCAGTGTACAATAAGTATAAGATCATGTAATCTGCAAATAAGAACACTGATCATTCCTTTCTTATTTGTATTACTTATTTCTTCCTCTTGTTGTATTGCTCTTGATAAGACTCTGAGCACTATTTTGAAGAAGAGTAGACAGTGGTAATCATCATCTCACTGGATTTTAGGAGAAATGCTTTGTTTTTTTTCTGAATTAGTGTAATGTTTTCTATGGGTTTGTCATATAGTTTTTATAATCGGAGACATGTTTCTTTTAGTTCTAGTTTCTTTGGGGATTTGATCATGAAGGGATATTGAAGTACATCATGTGATTTCTATCCTTAAGTCTGTTGTGTGCTGCATTATATTAATTGATTTATGTATGTTGAATCAACTAGATCCTTGTGTAAGATCATCTTAATTTTTTAATATACTTTGCATATACCAAATATTATCTCACTGTCTACTCAACAGGAAGAGATAAAAAGTCTAGCAAACATTGAAAGGTAGTTCCTGCCTCCCTCTCACAATCATCTATTATCTTAAGATTACATTGCAAAACCAACTGTCTCCATTCACACTGGTAAAAGCGATAAGGGGAAGGAGGACAGAATACACTCACACACATACTGATCCTCGCACATAGGACGTCGTATGTAGTAAGCAAGGAGAAACTCTGCACAGCTCTCTCAGTCCCTGTGGACTGAGATGGACAAGATGTGAGTGATGTACTCGAGTCCTTCTTCTACCATATAAGCTTTATTGAGTGTGTGTGTGTGTACACGTGCCGTAATGCTTGTGTAGAGGTCAGAGGATAAATATTCTCTCTCTCTACCCTGAGGATCTTGGGGCTCAAATTCAGGTCATCAGAATTGGTACTTTGATCTGCTCAGCTGTCTTCCTGGGCCTTTTTTTTTTTGAGATAAGATCCTGTTTATGTAGCCCAGACTGACCTTGAACTTGTGGTTGTCCTGAATCAGTTTCTTAAGTGCTGTCAATGCAGGCATCTGCCACCCTGCCTACCTTTTATTATATTATATTGACAAACAATTGTATTTAAATGTACTGTAAATATACTATCTATTATATATGCTGAATATAAGTATAATTATCTTTAAATATAATTATATTATTTGGAAATACTAAGGATGATCCCAAGAGACCACCTATGTTTTTTGACATAGTTCTATTCACTTCAACTGAGTGTGAGAAACCTAGCTTTCCTGGATTAGTTGGGATCAATTTTTCTGGGTAGTACAGTTTCATTTCCTTTTTTGCCTGCTGGTTTGAGGAAGCCAGATAATCAATGCTATTTGTCTCAATCTTCAGTTTAGTAGAACCACATTAATCAAAACGAAGTATTTGTGTGTTCTGAGCATCCAAGATCTCCAGACCCTCAGAATTTAAAGTCATAGAGACAGGATTTATGGTTATATTAGTGTGTTTTAGACATAACATTGAAAAGAGCCATTCTTGGTCGGGTAGCAGTGCTGCCTGCCTTTAATCCCAGCACTCAGGAGGCAGAGACAGGAGGATGTCTGTGAGTTCAAAGCCAACCTGGTCTACAAGACCTAGTTCCAGGACAGCCAGGGCTGTTACACAGAGAAACCCTGTCTCAAAAAACAAACAAGAGAGAGAGAGAGAAAGAGAGAGAGAGAGAGAGAGAGAGAGAGAGAGAGAGAGAGAGAGAGACTCACTTTTATCCTTTTCAATTTTGGATTCCTAAATTCAAAATATTCTGACACCATCAATTGCTCAACAATAGTAAACACTGTTTTGCATCCTGCGACAGAACCCTGTCTTTTCAGGGTATTGTCATCTCTCTTTCTAAAACATAATCTTCAACAGTTCAGTCCATTATTCGTATTTAGAGGGACAGGACATGCAATAGCATGGGCACAAGCCTACTGCTGCTCTTTATGTGAATAAGTCCTCGCTTAGAAATGGTGTAGGAGATCTTGATGGTGATGAGGATTTTGCAATACTGTTGACAGCAGTTCACGGAAAAGACAGAGAAGACAAATTCCCTTCCAGAGTATATTCCTTGTCTAGGGAAGACATGTTCCTCCCCCTTCCATGATGAAGTGGATATATTATAATGCATTTTTTAGTAAGTGGTTGGCTTGGACACCGAGGGAACCAAGGCTCATGGCTGGGGTCTGCTGTTGGCAAGCTAGGTGCTTGGCAGCAACAGTAGCTAATAGCCTTGGTGAGGGGAGGGGCATGTCTCTGAGCTCGTGCCTAACTGCATCCCTGTCACCCTGCCCACTTTGTATACAATCTAAAATGGTTTGTATCTTGTGTTTACTCTGAAGAACTTCTCAGCAGAGGCCCCCCTTTAGTGAGAGTCACCAGGAACGTATCTGTCGCTTCTGTGTCACTCATAAAGGTTTATTCTCTCATCCTTCTCAGAATTTAAGAACATTTTTATTATTATTTCTAAAAATCATTCTTATGAACTGCACACCAGAATCGCAGTCTCCTTCACCGTGGTTCTGGTGTGCAGTGTCACGAATGTTAGATGTTTTGCCTTGTGCCGGAGGTTTTCTACGTTGTTTCCATTGTTAAAACCTTTATTTTTTTCTTGGCTGTTTGTGTCAGATAATTCCTGTTGACCAATTTCCAGGTTTCTTTATTTTTCCCTCTGTCATTTCATGTTATAAAGCTCATTCTGTGAATTTTTTATCCTGCGCAGTCATCATCATCTTCTACTCCTTCCACTTATTTTCCTCCTCCCTTTTCTTCTTCCTCTTCTCCTTCTTCCTTTTTCCAGTTCTAACGTTTCTCCATTTTAAGAGTATTTGTAATGTCTGCACTTCCTTTTTTTTTTTTTAAACAGGCCTTTCCCTCATAGGGAGGGTTTGTAATAGGTCTTGAAGTCCTTGCTGATGCTGTGGTCTGGATCATCTTAGAGTTTGCACCTGGAGAATGTGTTTCCCTTAAGAGTGATCACACTGTCCTGACCCTTTGAATATTAAGTACATTTAAATTGTATTTTAGATATTTTGAGCATTGCATTATAAATCTTTTGGTCTCCTTATTTTCCATGGAGAATGTTTATTTCTTTTATTAGCATGCAGTCTGTCTAATTGGGCTCAGAGTTTTGTCTTACCATTTGCTGATAGTGGTTGCAATGAAAATGTAGCTTTCAAAATCATTGCTCTGCCCCTTTGGGCCAGTTTCATGTACATAGCAGCACTTCAAGACAATGGATGACATTTTAATCTGGATTCCTCAGTTTTCCTGGAGCTCTGCTATGCACGTTCAGCTGAGAGCAGATATTGGAAACTAAGGTAGGATGAGTATATCCTTTTTCCACCATTCCCTTTCTTAGGTTTCCAGACTTTTTAGCTCACAGGGATCTTTTCCATAGGTTCTTTACTCAACTTTCCCTTTGTATTTGAAGATCCTGGTTGGGAACTCAGTCAGTCCTTCAGCAGGACTGTTGTTGGGTCAAAGTTAAAAAACAAAGAGTAAAATCTCTTGACGTGCAATTCTCTGCTGTCCCCTCCCTGATCTATCTGCAGTTGTTGATGTTAGAGTCTATGAGTAGTTTATGCTTGTGTCTGAGTTTTCATCTATAAGCAGTAGGGGACAGTGAGTGAATTACTCCATTTTGGCTGGCACTGGGCTTTCTAGACAATAGGGTTTTCAGCAATGTTGCTAGGACACTGGAGTGTGCTGCCTGAGAAGTCAGGGACTTTGCTCATGTTTTTGTAGTAAGTAGGACATGCTGGTGAATGAGAAATTGCACTGAGGGGAAGATGGAAAAATAGAGAGTTTCTGTTTCAGCGAAATGGGGTTGGGAGTTTATTCCTTTATCTCTGATGAACAAACGTCCAATTATTTTTGGAGCATACAATTGCTTGCTGTTTGCTGCCAAATGCATTGGAAGAAGGAGATTTTGATTTTTTTTTGTCTAAAACATGATGTCTGGTGGTATTTAAATGGCAGTTGGTGCTTGTAGTTGCCAAGGGCTGTTGTAGGTATTATCTGAGTTTTTGGTTGTTGTTGAGCTCCTGAATAGAAACCGTAACCCTTGAGGCAGCCAGATAACAGCCTTTCTTCCTTATGAGAACAAATGGAATCCATAATTTAAGTAAGACTCTCCACTTTCAAAGAAGATAGGAGGCCACTGTGCCTGCCCTCTCTTGTTCTGTCGTTCTGGGGTGGGTGTAGGGAGACACTTCACCTCCTCTCTGTACTTAGAGTGACTTTGTTAAAATACCTTGTTTCATCTTTTGATGTGTGTTGTTTATAGAGAAAGGATTTTTTTCTTCAAGTTTTTCTCAACAGCAAAAATGAATTACAGAGACCTTTGCTCCTCTGAGTCTAAGATAAGGCAAAAGGAGGTTGTAACTGTAGTTTGTCTTGAACCCACAAGGTTTGCTCAGTAGACATTATACAAAAGGTCATGATATTCAAGGCCCTCTTCCTCCTGGACCAGTTTCCTGGGACTCTGGGGACTGAGTTGTAAGTTGTAGGCAACTCCTTGGCTACAGGCTTCGATTACTGGAGGAGAAATGTCATCGCTGAGGTCAAGGCTTTTTCCATCAGGGAATATTCTTGCAATTTAGGGAAATGGTTGGATAGAATAAATGTTGTCGCAAGCTATTTCTTGCATCTCATGTTTGACAGAATTAAAAGACATGTAAAGCCCTTTGGCCAGTCTTTGTCACCAAGGGTTTTGAAAATGTTCATTTTATTCTAATTAAAAATAACTGAAGTACCATTTAGCTGAGGGGGAGAGGTGGCCTCCAGGCTGCTAGGCCCAAAAGTATTGGGCATATCTAATCTTCACGAGTATCACATGTCCTTCTTGGGGTCCCTTTCTGGGCAACAATTTCCCGTGGTTATCATTATGGAGATCTCAAGTTAAAGAAGAGTCATAATGCATATTCAGAGGAGGAAGTTTAAGAAAAATTTTGATTTTCCCCCCCCTCCACAAAGTAGCTTGCTGATTCCAGTCCCACAACAACATAGGTGGAGCCACTCTGCATAGTTTTGTTTATAGATGAAATCTCCACTTTTCCTTAGGGCTGGGGCGCCATCCAACTGTGCCATGGCTCGGAGGGGTGTCTGCAGTGATCAGATCAGAAGGAACCAGTGACTGGTATCTGAGTTCAAGTCTGAATGAGCACCATGCCAGTGGGAGCATGGGGAAGGCAGTCTGCATAGGCAGTAGGGCCAGTGAATAAAAGTCAGAATCAGTACCAGGCCGCATGGGAACTTGGGAAAGACAGCCTGCATAGGTAGTGGGGGCCAGACTAAAGGAGGGATGGAGGAAAGTGGTCCAGGGACAGAGTGGGGGTGGTCCTGGGTGCTTCCCGGCATTGGGGAACTTGAAGTTTGTATCCTTAGTTGAGGTAGAGTAGTGTGAGGTGAGGGCAGGGGACTGACATAGACAGACACGTCAGGCACCCTAAAGGTTTAGGACACCATCAATCACCACTGGAGGGGTCGCTCCAACACTTATTTCCACCATTTACTTCAACTCTTATTGTTCTTTCTTTTTGCCATAAAAGTGACTGTAGAATTCATTGTAAAGAAACATTTTTTTTAGTTTTTAATACCATTTTACTTAACCATATTATTTTAAATTTTTTTTATTATAGTATTAAATGTGCGGAACAATACGCAAAGCAACAAACACAAATTTAGATGATGTGGAAAAGAATTAGGAGTAAAGTGAGAATTGTTTCAGGCTTTGGACCTCTCGGGACAGCTGCTGCTGGTGTCTCAGGGAGTCTCCCTGGGGTGCTGGGGGACATCCTTCCACTAGGCAACAATTCCACTTTCTGCCAGATTTTGTTTAGATTCATTGATGTGTGAGGAGGACCTACCAGAGACTGCGCTCGCCTGTGCACCGTTAATGTACGTCAGGGGGAGTCACAGAGAGCCCTGTCCCTGGTTACTGATAGGCGAAGGAAGGCCAGAGGAGGCTAGCCTGAGCAAAATCAGTGAAGTTCACTCGAGGTAAATGTGAGTGAAAGGAAGGGGAGCGGGCAGGGCAGCAGACAGACAAAGGCTGCTGGAGAGCTCAGGAGCTGCAGTTTGAAAAGTCATCTGGAAAGGGCTAAGAAGGGAGTATTTGAATGGATGCTTGGGACAGTGGGAGGACCACATGTACACCTGGAGGGATAGAGGCTATCAGGAGCAAAGGTCCTGAGACGAGAGGTTGAAGGGGTCAGCGAGCATACTTGGATGGGGATTCAGAACCGCAGAAGGTGACGTCAAAGCAGAATTGACCAATAGAAGTGGCCCCGACTTTTACGGTGGGCGTGATGGGAAGGCCAGAGGAGGCAAGGGATAGAGCCACAATTTCATCTCAGTCTATCTTGCTCGTGTAACCATGCTGCTGTCAGAGGGTCGAACAGTTGATTAGAAAGTGGTACATTCTGATCAGTGTTTCCCATTGGTGTCTGACCGCAGTATGGGGCCTGGGTTTGGAGCAGGCGTAGTCTTTGAGATCATGCTAAACTGATGGGCACTTACGCTGTACTTTGAACTTGACCTTGTGAGTTGTCTAGGTGAGCCATGTTGCCAGGTGAATACTCCAGCTTGTCCAGCCACACCTTTTGGAACAAGGAATACATCCTAGAACACTTGGAGGAGACTTCAGCTGTGCTTGATCTCAGTAGATGTGCCCCATGGTGGTCCAACATTATTTTATCAACATCCATGGCATGTCTCATCCCGGGCAGCATCTGATACCATTTAGACAAAAGACCTGGGAGAGCAAAGCCCAGAATGAGCTAATTAAAGTGGGAAGCTCTGCTTCCCATGCTGGTGTAAGGAGACTGACTTTTAAATCAATGTCATTAGAGTCACTCAATGGGGGGAGCATGACACTCCAAGCAGCTTCCGCACTAAGACCTTATTATGATGATGGGTGTAAAAAATATCCATGAGATGTGCACATCCGAGGATAACAAGAACCCCAAACCATGACAAGTCCAATGAACTGTTTAATTGGAAAGGATTTTATCGGAGATAGCTGCTGCTGCCCTGCTGGCTCGCTGACTGTGATGGGCAGCTATGGAGCGCTGATCATCACCAACATGCCTACAACCCGATGGCAGAATGAAATCATATAAATGCAAATTATGCTGTAATTAAAGAGGCAAGGGGCAAGAAGCAAAAACATTTGGATGAGTGTGGCCTCCAGAGTCTTCCAGCACCTTCGAGACTGCAGCAGACTCTGAGGATACGCTTTGACATCCTCCTGGTCCACTGCTGACTGGGGCAGGAGGGTACTGAGGGAGAGTCGCAGGGGTGGGTATGAGGGGCCCTGCCAATGCATCGCCTAGGCAGGGTCAGAGTGATGGGAGGCTCACCCTTCACCGGGTGGGGACAAGCTCCTGTTACCTATCACTATCTCCCACTGCCCACTGTCCTGCCAGGGACCTGGCCCACTGACACGCTGAGGAAGAAAGAAGAGAAGTGTCTTCAGACAGGGAGGCACTGCTGACAGGGCTTCTCTCCCATTTTAGTGTAGAAGGTAATGTGTGTTGTATGGTGTCTCCCATTTTAGTGTAGAAGGTAATGTGTGTTGTATGGTGTCTCCCATTTTAGTGTAGAAGGTAATGTGTGTTGTATAGTGTCTCTTATTTTAGTGTAGAAGGTAATGTGTGTTGTATGGTGCCGCCCTTTTGCCCTGTCCACTGCAGTGTATCTTTTAATGGGTGACTTTGCTGGTCCTGTCTTCATGAACGTCTAATTTATTTCCAGTATTTTGTTATTGCACACAAATGCCATTGGTTGGCACATCTGCCTTTCCTGATGAATTCTGAGCTCCACGGTGGTGATGCTCATTTTGTTATTTCTAACACAAGATATTCCCCTGAATATGCAGCAGATGCTCAGTAAATGAAAGTCAATTAAACTGAATTCTGAGAATCTCAGACAGTCAGCCATGATGAACATGGCCACAATTGGAGGGCGGAGGGCAAGGTGAGGATCAAGATAAGATCCTCATTTGCTCCCCAACCCGATGCCTCTGTTACATCCTTTAGCTTTATTTGCTTTTGTTAAGTAGTAAATGCTCCACCTTCTGCTCCCATCACTCACCTCTCAGTTGGGCCTCCCCCTTTTGGCCACACCTCAGGTTTTGACCATGTCACTTGCTAAGAGGCACAAATCTTACACTCCTGGAGGACAGATAGTAGCTGTCTGCCTGGCCAGGATGTAACTCATATGCTCCCTGTTAGTCACTTAGCCAGGTAGTCAAGGCCCAAGAGTTGAGATTTAAACTCAGCCTGAGTCAACTCCCAGCTGTCACTTGCTACCATGTGACACTGGCCAAGTCAATTCATCTTTCCCTCTGTGAAATAGAGGTACTTACATCATCTCTACTGTCTTGGTCCTATCGAGAGCATCTATAACAATAATCTAGGTAGCTTACCAATGGAAATTTACTTTTCACTGTTCTGGAGACTGGGAAGCCCAAGTTCAAGGCAGATTTGATTACTGGTAAAAAGACCTGTCTTCTAGTGTGGTCATTTGGATAGGAATGGCTCCCATGGATTCATGTGTTTGAATGCTTAGCCCATAGGGAGTGGCACTATTAGGAAGTGTGGTTTTGTTGAAGTAGGTGTGGCCTTGTTGGAAAGTGTGTCACTGTGGAGGCTGGCTTTGAGGTCTTATATGCTCAAGATAGGCCTAGTGCAGCAGTCTCTGCTGATCAAGATGTAGGATCTCAGATCCTTCTCCAACACCACATCTGCCTGTATGTCATGATAATGGACTAAACATTTGGAACTGTAAGCCAGCCCCAATTAAATGTTTTCCTTTATAAGAGTTGCCGTGGTCATGGTGTCTCTTCACAGCAATAGAAACCTTAACTAAGACATCTAGTATAACAGCGTGGTAGACCAGTTCTCTCGAGTCTTCTATGGTGCTGTTATCCTTCCTATTTTCTAATACTGTCCGTGTGTGTGTGTGTGTGTGTGAACACAAAATTCATTTCATTGCACTTATTTCAGTGTTTTTGAAAGGACCAGCGAGCTTACACACATGGGGCGTTTAGAGAAGTTGCTGCTTGTGGACTGTGAAGGCTTTGCTGATATTGTCATTGGTACTCATGGCAGGTAGTAGAGTTCATTCCTGATGTCTGCTGCATGCCTGCACTACCACACCAGGCAACCATCTTTAAGCAGGCAGAGCGGGGAAATCTTGGGGTCACTGCTGAAATGCAGCAGAAATGCTCCTATAGTCCTTTTGAGGAGCTTTAGTGGTGGTGTCTAATCGTAACTGTCTTCCTGTGTTCGGAACACTATGGAGGGAACTCCCTCTCATGCGTGGCATTACGTGATGAAACCGTCACAGTCCAAATGAGTACAAGCTCTAGACCAGCGGTCCTCGGCCTTCCTAGTGCTGTGACCCTTTAATACAGTTCCTTGTGTTGTGGTAACCCCCGGCCATAATTTTTTTCATTGCTACCTCATAACTGCAATTTTGCTGCTGTTACAAATCGTAATGTAAGCATCTGATAGGCGACCCCTGTGAAAGGTTGTTTGCCACCAAGGAGTCCAGACCCACAGGTTGAGAACTATTGCTCTAGAGAAAGCAGGACCACACGCACAGACTTTGCCCACTTCGAGCAATCCTCTACGTTGTATTTGCTTTGTTTCCTCAGAATGAACACATAAAACACAATAAAACACATAAAACACAATAAAAAGCTCTGGTCAGCATGGTAGTTTGAATGTAACTGGCCCCCATAAGTGAAAGGTTTCTGTACCCAATATTAAGTTTCTCCTCCAATGCAATAAATCAGATCAGGCCAAAAGACTAGATTTAATGAACAAAGCAATTCCCAACTGGCCTGGGATGGGATGGGGAGGGGAAACCAAGAGGGGTAGGTGAGGGTCTAAAGAGGGTGGTTCCAGGGAGAGGGGCCACAGCGAGGTGCACTGAGGGCCGGGGCAGCTCCAGGAGAGATCCCAACAATAACCTCACTGGAGTGGCACTGTTGGGAGATGTGGCCTTGTTGATACATTCCTTCATAGCATTGTTGTCAGATTGGAGACTGGACATCCTCCTTGGGATTTCTAGGCCTGTGTGTCCTGGAACAAATAATTGGAATCGGAGCTCATGGACACTGGCAGAAATAGAGATAGTTTATTAGGAGAGTATTTCTGAGGGCAGAAATGGGGCAGAGATCTGGGACAGGAGAGAAGATCAGGGGCACTGGGCCAGCGCCATGACCTCCTTTCTTCCTGGCTCAGTTACACAGCGCCCACATTCCCCACACGTGGGTTTCGTGGGCTTTCCTCTAGATGCCTTGGCCATTATATGCAGCCTTTGGTGGTGGGAGTGGCTGGGCCTAGGCTGAAGTATTTTTCTGTTATTGGCTTCTTTCAGTTGTTAATGTTGAAATGTCTCTTTTCCTACCTTGTCCTCTCAAACCTTCTCTCTGAGATGGTTCCAGAGATATTTAGGGGTGCTGAAGAATTATGATCAGACTCCTATAATTTTACAGGCCGATGAAAGGCATAGTCATCTGCCTAAAAGGAACCATAAAACTCCATCACTTCCTTCTCCATTGATCGGAGAGGAGGCTTTGGATCCTTCCTAGTTCGAGTTGGCTGGAATCCACATGTCATAAGGAGTGCCTTATCTTCTCTGAGGAGGGGATTGGGGGTGGGGCTGGAGAGGAGGTAGAGGGAAAGGGAGGAGGGGAGGGAGTGGGGACTGGGATTGATATGTGAAATGAAAACAGATAATTTGTTTTCTTTGAAAAATAAAAAAAAGTGAAAAAAAGAAGTTTAGCTTGGAAAAGCTATATACTGGAAGAAATATGTTTTAGAAACTTACAGGAAAGAGTAACTGACTATGCCAATCTGGTCTCTCAGGGCCAAGATTGGCCCAGGACACCTGCCCTTGTGTAGCTTGCTTCTGGGTTGTTAAAAACAACAGCGGCCCAGCAACATATCACTAATGGCTATGTACTGAGAATGTAGCAAGATGCAAAAGAAGGACGTCAGGAAGGAAACGGTGGCGGGCTAGATTAAAAGGCTGCACAGCGTTGAAGCTGTAGTAACGGAGCCCACCCTGTAGCAACCATGCCAGAAGAATAGTGACTGAAACCAAACCGTGACGCTGGGATTATTAAGATGGGGCTTCTCTTTGTCTTTCAGAAGCTGTCCTATGTTTTCTTGTTAGAAGAGTTTGTGTTTTTGCAGCTCTGTCTTTAAGCTGTTCCTGAGGCTGGACAGACTTAGAAAAGCAATGTTTTAATTTCACAGACTCATTGTTTGAGTCCTTTTAGTCTATCCTGGGACAAGGCGCTGGAGGCTCGAATATAAAGCTCCTCACATTACCTCACAAATTATAGTCCTGCAGAAATAGGTTCAGCTGCAGGGTGGCATTGTGGTTTAACTTTGCATCCTTTGAGCAAACTTTCTTTTTTCTTATGAATTTTTTCATTTATTTTACATTATTATAGAGGGGACCACAGTTTCCCCTTTCTCCTTTCCTTCGTTCCCTCCCCCAACTCCCGTCTACTCCTCCCCACCAATTCCTCTTCTGTTTTAGAGAGGGCCAGGCCTCCCATGAGAGTCAACAAAGCATGGCACATCAAGGTGATGCAGGACCAAGCTCCTCCCCCTGCATCAAGCCAGCATAGGGAATAGGTTCCTAAAGTCAGCTCAAGTGCCAGAGACAGGTCCTGATCCCACTGCTAAAAGTCCCACAAACAGACCAAGCTACACAACTTTCACACACACGCTGAGAGTCTAGGTTTGACCAAATTTTCTTGTCGCCCAGTTTGTATTGATGCCAGCTTACAGTGAAGCATTCACCTCCCTTTCTTCGGGTCCTCAGTATCAAGGGAATGTTTAAAGCAACCGAATGAGAGTTTTCCATGCTTAGTCATAAAGGGAGAGAAAGTAACAGAACAGTGGAACTCCTAAATGTAGAAGGCATCCCCTTTTACCCACTAACAGAGTTCTCTAAATGATTTGTTAGTGGGTGACTGCATGCAGCCTTGGGAGAGTTAGAAAACATGCTCCGGTCTCCAGCCATTTGGGGCTTACTTCTTTTCCTGGCTGGGTTTGAACAATTGCTTCCATTGTCTTCCTGCAACATTGGGTGACATGCAAAGACCTACCATGGGCATCTCCAAAGTTGTTTATTTAT
This sequence comes from Neodon shergylaensis, assembly GCA_025134845.1. Lineage (NCBI taxonomy): Eukaryota > Metazoa > Chordata > Mammalia > Rodentia > Cricetidae > Neodon > Neodon shergylaensis. Next base: position 6,967,692 of record JABTXL010001359.1, read on the forward strand.
TATTTATTTAATCTTAGTAGAAAAAGGTATTTTACTTTAGACACTAAGCAAACTTGAAACAAAACAAAAAAAAACCAAACCAAACTCCCCAAATTCCAGTGCCGTAGGTCGCTAGATTCATGGAAAAGACTTGCCTTTCTCTTGAATGACAGTGGCTTTTGTTTCAGACTGCCATCCAGGTTACACGTGAAAGTGGGTGGATGGAATTGCCTACAGTCAATGAGCAGTAAGGATGTGAGAACAGTTACAATGTAATAAAATAAACAAAGCACAACAACACAAGATAGCTGTAGTGCGGAGTGAAGGCAGCCAGGAGTGCTGAGAAGGGCTGACCTTGAAGGATGCCTGTGAACCTTAAGGTTCCTGGTGAGATAAACATGTAAAATTGGTGGGTATAGAATACTGGGGACCATGGAGCCAGGCTTTGTGTGGTACCTATATTCCCTGCAAGATGACCTTGGAGACTTACTGGGCCTGAGCCTTATTGAGCCTGGGTCTGGGCAGGGTTGGGTCTCTGACTGGTATGTGAAGAGCCCGGGCAAGGGCTGTCCCCATCTCCGTTCCCACACCTGAATCTCTTGTGCCAGACCTGCCGTGTTGAAGCCCACTGTCATGGTGCCTTAGGATGGTGAAAGGAGGAGACAAAGAAAGAAAGAAAGATGCCTTCTGATACCAGGAAAACTTGTCTTCAAGGAGGAAACTTTGGGGCCTTCAGCTCAGGGCCACAGGGCCTTGCGTCTGAAGTGCTTGGTGACTCAGCAATAGGGACTTAACTTTCACCTCTTTAGGGGCAACCAAGGGCAATAGTAATAGTCTGTAATGTTCTGAGACTCTCTAGGACAACCCTGCCCAACAACAGCTCAAAAGAGGGGTTTTTTCATGTCTGGTGTTGGTTTATTTTTAAGATGGCCTTTGGCTCTTGGAGGGAGCATTGTCAGCCTAGATGGGAAAATTGTATTTAAACTGTGTATGTATATTTATATACAGTCTTAGGTGTATACACATCACAGCTTTTTGGTGATTAGTTAATAGTATGGCCTCATGACTTTTCAGACATCCTAGCTGTTACTTTACCCTCTGTCTTCCTTCTGTATTCGTCTTCTTACCCCTTTAAACTTCATCTTCCTGATTTTTCCCGTTTCATGATCTGCTCAGTTGTTCCCTGCTAGTCCTCTCTCTATTGCTCCTGAACTCACCCTCACCGTGGCAATGGTCCCATTCCTTTCCGGGCTCCTGCAGCTTCTCCAGTTTCTGTATTCATATTTGAAGATTTGGAGCTAGGAACTTCAGAGGAAAGAGAATATGTAACAAGCTTGCAAGGGAGGGAACAAGCCAACATCCTTACTCAGATTTGACAACTATGAACCACAACAATGACCAGCATGGCATGATGACTCCAAGGGTGCAACAGCGTCATACACACCTGGGTGGAAGCAAACAGCTCTCTAATTGGACGTGAGACCTATTCAATAAGGAAGAAACCATGCCTTGTACTAAAAACCTATCCAACTGCCCAGGGCCAGTGAAGACGCAGGTCTTAGATGAGAAACTACATCTGCCACATTGCTGAAGAGGATCTGGGATGAGTGTAAGAGCCAGAGCGTCAGAGAGTTCGCCATGAGATTGTGTCTCCTAGTCAGAAGTTACACACGTAAAGCCTCACCACCAAGATTGCTCAGACATGAGCTGAACAAGGAAAACAATAGACACGCTAACGTGGATGGGGAAAACCCACAAGGCTCCAAAGAACTGCAGGCAGCTAAGGATTGCTGAGAGCTGGAGAACTAGTCTTTCCCAAGGAAGAGCCCACCACATGGTTATCCAATGCCAGTGGTCAACCCTGAAAGCGCACATACACATAGACTGAGCAGGTTATATTTATGTTTATACACATGATACACACATATACACACATGTATTATTATAATTGATGAAAAAAAGAGGGCATGAATTTGGAAGAGCAAGGAGGAGTATATGGGAGGACTTGGAGGGATGAAAGGGAAGGGGGAAATGTAGTTATATTAATCTCAGAAATAAAAGAAAAAAGTTTAAAAAAAGCAATAGTTATAATTATATTAAGAGAGAGTTATAGATTTTAATATATTAGTATCAAATTCTGTTTATAAGTTTATAAATTCCATGGTATATGTTTAAATAAATACGTATTATATTTGTATATTAAAAAAGTAATGAAGAAAGAGAGGTTGGAGATGGTGAACAAATGCTGGCAGTTTGGTAAAGTCTGGGAGTGTGGTGATGCTCAGGGCACCAAGTGGCTGGATGTACGGTGAATACAGAGCCATCATTTGGGAATAGGTATCTTTTTTAGCACCATCATGACCTCCCCTATGTGGGTACCACCATATGGCCTGAGGCATCTGTGTCTGGCACCGTTGCTGTCTGCTAACTGGGTGAACAGACTTCAAGGTGTCTCACAACATGAACCCAGAACACGCTGAGGGGCATGACTCCGCTTGTGGGAGCCCATTTATTTCTAGAGACTCATACAATACAATATCTGTATCTTACAGTGAACAGACATGGGATTTTAATCACATCTGCAAATTTTCCTTCATAGGAAATTTCCTGTGTTAGTGTGTGGTTGAGTAACCAGGAGATAATAATCTGGGGGAGAGGTGTCTGTAAAATTCTGCTCACCACAGCAAGTAAATAGATACAGATTATACAAGATGCTGACCTTTTACGTGAAGTGATACCCTGGACAGACCAACAAGTAAGCATATGTATTATAACCTCTATGGAAATAACTAAAAAACATGCTACATGGGGATATAGTTAAAAAAACAAGGAAGAATTAAAAAATATTTAATTAACCCAAAAGAATAAAGCAGAGGAACAATAGCAGAGAAGACAACAGAAGACTCATAGAAAGTGATGAAATGGTATTTTGAAATAAAATGAATAAGTAATTAATACAACAAATGAATTAATCCTCAAGTTCATCCACAATAGCTTCAAAAGAGTACATAGTACATTTTCCAAGTACATGAATTAACAAAGTACCAAGAAAAAACCCTGTGGTAGAAGAGACAATAGTTATTGCCTCTCTAGAAAGTGGGCAGGGGCTTACTAAGCAAGGATACTTATGATTCATGTATTTTTTATTAGATTTTAAAAAATACCAATTCAAGTTCCCACTCCCTCCCTTCCTCCCATTCCCTCCACAAACCTCCCACCCCACCCCCATTCACTCCTCAGAGAGGGTAAGGGACTTTGCTTTGTGGAAGGTTCAAGGCCTTCCCTACTATATCTAGGCTGAACAAGGTATCCATCCAAAGAGAACAGGGTCCCAAAAAGCCAGTACATGAAGTAGGGATAAATCCTGGTGCCACTGCCAGTGGCCCGTCAGTCTGCCTCAGCCATGGAACTGTCAACCCCATTCAGAGGAACTAGTTGGACCTATGCTTGTTCCTTACCAGTCTGGCTGAAGTTGGTGAGCTCCCATTAGCTCAGGTAAACTATTTCAGTGGATGAACCCATCATGGCCTTGACCTCTTTGTTCATATTCTCATTTCTTCCACTCTTCATCTGGACTTTGGGAGCTCAGTCCAGTGCTCCAATGTGGGTCTCTGCCTCTGTTTCCATCCGTTGCTGGATGAAGGTTCTATGGTGACATTTAAGATTTCATCAGTCTGACTGCAGGGCAAGTCAAGATTGGGCCCCCTCTCCTCTATTGCTTAGGGTCACTTTTTTTTTGTATGTAAGTTTTATCACAAAAGAATTTTTTTAGCTTTATTTTTTTTGGTTCATAAAATCACATTCATCTCAGATTATTTTAAATTATAATCATCTATATTTGCTTACACCCTGGATGCCAGTCATTCACTTATGACTGGCAGTGGCAAACTGGATGGTTCAGGGAAACATAGTGAAAATGAGCTGTGTAGCCGCTAAGCCAAAGGTCCATGAAGTCACATCTCTGTAGTTCTAGGCAGTAAAATACAGTTTTTTCAGAAGACAGTCAAGAAATATTAACTGTAGTCATAATATACAAGCTGATATATATATTTGATGAAGTACACTGATGTCTACAACTTCCTTACATAGAATAAGATGGCTCATATAATCAAGGAACAGATATGTGGTGTAAAATTTTTTTGACTTGTTTGTATACTTGAAACCTTATATAATGAAACACTGGTGAAAATTAAGGCGATGTAAGACATTTTCAGCTAAATGACAGTGGAGAGAATTTGCTGATAATGTTGAAGCACTATAAGAGATGCTAAACGAAGGTCTCAAGCCAAAGGAAAAATGCCATTGCATGGTAATCTAGGTCTTAAACGGCAAAGAAATGACGTGAAATTGAAAATGCTGTTCTACATTCTTTAAAGCTAATTAGCTTGTTAACGTAAAGCTGGTGACAGCATATTTGGATTTAAGTATATGCAGAAGCAAAATAAAGAGCAGTGGTGCCGAGGATGGTAAACAGAATTTTACTCTTGTCGATATGTGTAGTATGTAGTTAATTAAAGGTAGGGTGATATACACTTACTCTGAATATATATATATATTCAGTAATACACATGTGTTTCAGAGTAACTATAAATCAGAAACAGAGTTATAGCTCAAAGGACAATATGGGAGGTCTAATCTAGAACAAACACGTGCTTGATAAGGCCAGATGAAAAGAAAAATAAAGAAATAAATAACAGAAGATAAATAGGAAATAAGAATTTATATAAACAGACTAAACATGCTATTTAAAAGACAGAGACTGAATAGGAAAGCCTTGTTCAACCTGTAGTCGAACTTTTTTTGTCAGGACCTCCAACTCCCCAATAGTGACACAGAGACTTATTAATTATGAAAGTCTGGTTGATAGCTTAGGCTTGTTACTAATTAGCTCCTATAACTTTACCCATTTTGATCAATCTACTTTTTGTCTTGTGTCTTTATTATCTTTACTCTGTTCTGCCCATACTTCTTCCTTTCTGTCTGTCTGGCAACTCTTGCAGCTCTGCTCTTCTGCTTCCCAGAATCCTCTCTGTTCCGGACATCCTGCAGAGCTATTGACTATCCAGCTAGCTTTTTATTAAATCAGCCCAAGTGGCACATATTCACAGTGTACAAGAAGATTCTTCCACAACATCAACTCTGTGTTGTTTATAAGATACACACTTGAAATACAGATAAAACCTAACAAAGCACTTAAAGAAGAACAATATACACATGAAAACACCAGGTATTAGAAAACTGGTTTGGTTTGGCTATATTAAAAGCCACCTAAGAAGCATCATTAGAGACAAAAGAGTAATTTTTTGTGAGAAGCTAATTTTAATTATTTTTTAAAAAGATTCTGATATTTTTTCTTTATTTTCAAGACAGGGTTTCTACGTAGCTTTGGTGCTTGTCCTGGAACTAGCTCTGGTAGACAAGGCTAGTCTCGAACTCATAGGGATCCATCTGGTTCTGCCTCCCAAGTGCTAGGATTAAAGGTGTGCGCCACCACTGCCTAGCCGGATTATGAATTTTAAACAAGTTGGTGAACTAGTTGTTTTATTTTTGAAATGTGTTCTCTTCTCTCTGTCTCTGTCTCTGTCTCTGTCTCTCTCTCTCTCTCTCTCTCTCTCTCTCTCTCTCCCTCCCTCCCTCCCTCCTTCTCTCTCATCCATATCATTTCTCTAACACCATTAATCTATTCTAAAATATTTTTTCCAATTTTATGGCCTGTAAAAATTCTTCACAAACATGATGAAATTATTTTTAAAGAAATAGCTATAATTTCACCCTTTTAAGAATACATCTGCCTTTCCCTCCTGCCCTTCCACAGTCCTTGACTACATGCACATGTAGTTTTTATAGATAAGACCTCAGAGCAAATGCAGTCTTGTTCTCTGGATGTCACTCTATGAGTAAAACACCGTGTTTATGTTACCTTTAACTGTGGCAAGTTTCCCCAACTTTGGGACTTTGGTTGCTCTTGACAGTTTTCTGTCTTAAGTAGTTGCTAGGGACACTGTAATATCATCAGTACCCACTAGATTCCAGTAGGCCCAGCCCCCAGGTTTGACAAAGATGTCATTGCCAAGAATTCCCTAAGAGGTAAAATGGTCCTGGTTTAGAATGTTTATCCACTAATGTTATGTGTATTCAATCAATGGCTCATACGTTGCCAACACATTTCCTCTTACTGAATACTTGTATCATTTCCAACCCTTTGTGATCCTAAATTTTACTACAGGAGACATTTCTACTGCTTGTCATTTCTTAATTTAGACCCTTTATTTCCTTTAGGTTAAATTCTTGAAGGCGGTGCTTGTCATCGTGTCTGGTGCAGCTAGCACTTGTCCTAAGGTGATGTGACAAGGGAATGAAGAGAGGACAGTGACACTGAGGGACAACAGACATGTACACAGAGATGCTGGGATCAGGTGGGCTGTGTGCACCCCGATAGAGTCACAGCAACTCCCACAAAACCCCGGAAACAGCACATTTATCATGTCCACCATGGGATGGGGTGGGTAGTTAGGTAATCTTTGTAGGAGGTCTCTGTAGGCAGGCTGTCTTAGGTTACAGATATCCTGGAGGAGGAAGCCACAGTGGCTAGTGTTTGCACACAGGGGTCCATCTACTGCCAACATCCCCACTCAGAGAAGAGGAAGGCTTTGCCAGTTCCGAGCCTGATCCATAGAAGGAAGACTTTGGCAATTCTCCATGGGTCTGAGGTCTTGGTCCTTGACATGGCTGTGTCCATATCAACAATACACGTTTTCTTAGGTCTTCATCTGCTCCTCTCACATTCCCTCAGAGCTTCCTTGGCTCCTCACAGTACATGGGTAAAGGGACACACATCCTTTTTGAGCCTTAAGGTGAATAGTGACTTTCAGACTGAAAGCTTGGATTTTCTGTGGTCTCTTGCTTGAATTCATCCCCTGCTAGTTTAAATTACCGGAATCACTTAAGAAGTACCTGTGTCACTGAGAAAAGTGTTTGGCAACTTCTATATTTTGGTTCTGGGTCAACAAATTAGTTATCTGAGATATATATTACTATAATAATCCATAAATCATATCTATATTACATAAATCAAGGAACACTGACACATGATGAGAATGTAAGAATGCTAATGTATGGAATGCATTATGATAGACTGAGACACATAATAAAGAAAAATGTGGCACATCCATCAATGCCTCCACACTCAAGGAGATGGCAGATGCCTAGGCCGGCAGGGAGGGTACCAGGAGGTAATGTGATGCCCACAGATTCTGCCTGGAAGGGACCTGGGAAAACGTACCTGATGCTGTAAAGAGAATGCTAATGTAGAGTTTGGCTTTCAAGAGACTTCTTAAGCATGTTTTTTTTTAAAAAAAAAAGTTCATTTATTTATTGTGTATACAACATTCTGCCTCCATGTATGCCCACACGCCAGAAGAGGGCTCCAGATCTCATTACAGATGGTTTTGAGCCACCATGTGGTTGCTGGGAATTGAACTCATGACCTCTGGAAGAGCAACTAGTGCTCTTAACCACTGAGCCATCTCTCCAGCCCTTTTTTTTCTGTCTTTTCTCCCCTGATCACCAAGGTTTCTTGTGGCTCTGGCTTTGGAAGTTACGTGTGAATTTGGGCAGGAGATAAACTCTCCCTCATTTGGTGTGTGCACTGCTTCTTTAGCCCAATTTTCCTCCTGTGTTCTCGTTCCTCCTCTATTTCATATTCATCTTCCAGTTAACTTGCTTGTCCCTTCCTTAGGGCTGGCTGGCTGCCCTGAAACCCTGGTGGATCAGATGATTTCATCGTGGGATCCCATCACTCTCAATTCCTCTTCTTGACTCGTGTTTCCATTCCTGTTCATCGCTCCTGTGTTCCACAGGGAAAGGCAGAGTGTGTGTCTTGCTCTTCTCCATGCCTCTGCTGTCTACTGTGTTGCCTGGAGGAGAATATTCATGGAGGAGTGTTTCTAAAAATGAACAGGAAAAAGAATACCCCAACTGGGGGCTGAGGGCTGAAATTCTGTCCCTGGCAGATGCTGGGTCAGTGAATCTCAGAGCTGCAGTTTCTAACCATACCTGTCCTCCTTTTCTCAGGAGGGTTGAGACACTCTGAAGGTCTTCTAGTGAAAACTGTAGTTATTTAGTGGAAGCCAGGGATTCCAGATAAGGGGAGGCTGTCCGGGCTGTGGGTTTTGCTGAGTCAGACAACTACCCACAGATCAGTTGGACTTATCCAGCACATTCTGGGCCTCACCTGCATGGCAAGGTGATGCGAGAGCTACAGACTGTATAGCCCTTTCCTTGGATGAGCTCATGGCTTCTTGGTGCTCTGCCTATCAGTACCAACTCACCACAGAAATGTTAGCAAGCTCTGCATCATGAAACAGGACTCTCAAAAAACCCAACCACCAATCCAAACCAAAACCAAAACTCCAGAATTTGTTTCTCACCAGCCATAGCCTTCAGCCAGGCTCTGCGTGTTCCCTTTCCCCGCCCCTTGACTACAGCTCAGGCAGTTCCCACAGTTTTGTGGTTCCTATCACTCTAGTCATGGTCATGTGGACAGTCAAGACACACTTTTAAGTAGCCAGGAGCCAACTAAACTGCAACCTCAAAACTTGACCCTCCCTGCCAGCCTCCTTCACACTCCTTAAGCGTAGTCTGGGACTCAGGTCTCCTTTCCTTGTTTTCTCATTCCCAGCATCTCATGGGAAGGGTAGGAGGATGGAGAGTTAGAAAATGAATGAAGCTCACAGCGGGCTCTGCTGTTACTGCTGCCTCTTAGCTTGTGGGGTGGCTGTAATGGTCTCCAGTGCCGAACGGGAGTGTGCTCACTCTCTTGTAGGTACATACATGGGGTTTACAGAAGCCTCTGGGGTACTGTCTCAATGTACATGTACTTAGCCCTTAGACTTCTGGTTAAATGGTCCAATGACCTCTCATGACTCCTATTCCCAGCTCCTACCTTCCACATAGTCTCTTCCACTGGCCTATGGCAGATACACCCTGTTCTTCTAAACTGTGGCTGTCTAGCCTCATGGGCTCGCATGGGCCACTTTGCTAAACATACAGTCTTTAGGAATGCTAAGACCCAGGAATTAAGTTCCCTCTACTATTAAGTCCAGGCACGCCACACCCAAGCCTCCCAAAAGCAGGCCCAGAGTCTTCACTGGAGCAGCCTTGGGACAGCCTGGAATCCTGCAGCTCAGCAAACACCCAGCTGGAGAAGGCTTCACGCGTGCGTTCTGCTGTGTCCTCTCTGCGGGTGCTCCAGGAACCTTCCTCCCCCAGTCAGGTTGCCATGAACACCCATCTTCCTCCCTCCTTGTCAATAGTCTCTCATTTTCTATATATAGAGGAGTGTGGGGATGGGGTTAGGGTTATAGGATCATTTGATTCTTTCTTATCCAGCATCTCGACGCTCTCTAGGGACATTTAACACGAAGGACTCATAGTCATGGGATTTTCTGAGCCAAGCAAGAAAATCTCATTATTCTCCTTTGTCTAGATAACACATGTCACCAGATAACACTGACTAGGAGCTGGGCTTGGCTACCTCCATGCTGCTCTGTAAGTATTAAGGGGAAGGAAAGAGCAGCAGGGCTAGGTGTCTGGAAATACCAGGACTTGGGACCCGGGGGCTGAGCTGAGCCTTGAAGGACTTTTTTTTTAAGGTAAAATATTGGATTATAAAAGTAATACACACTTTTTATATAAAAAAGGAAGCACCAGCAAAATAAAGCTTTCTTCCCTCCAGCCTCCCTTCTTCCCCAGGATGACCTTTCTGGCCATGTGCTCTGCATCCTTCCAGAACTTCTTTATGGGCATATAAACACACCTCCAAGCCACAAATACATCACCTTCCCCCATAGCATGCCATCTGCGTTGGCCTGAAGGATTTTAAACAGTCATTTATCCAGTGCTTGCGCTCTCCCGTGGCTTGCTGTCACACTGCACTTGTCACTGAGGGCAGGGTGATAAGGAGCTTGTCCCTAGGTGGAGAGGTGGGCTAGGCCAGCCTCTGTGCAAGGATGCCGCCAGGAGGAGTCTAGGGGGCTGATAACCAATCTGTGTCTTGCTGCCCAACCACAGTCCCTGGTTCTGTCTGTGGGGAAGGCTACCAGGCAAGGGGAAGCCGATTCTGAATTATGATGAAGGTATTGGCTCTTCTAGAAAGTTAAAAGGTGGAGCCCACCAAGTTAGAGGTAGAGCAGAGAAGGGGACAGGCCCATTGAATGGTGGAGCCTGCTGGAGTGTGTCCCCTCCCCCATGTATGCAAAGGAGCCTAATAGGTTCCTGTATAGATGGAAAGGGTCCACTAGGAATCTCAGAAGGCATTTTCCTACCCTCTGGGGTAGGTGGTCCAGCTGGGGAGGAAGTCACACTAGAAAGAAGGTGAATCACTGTCTGGGAGTGGGATGAAGGAGTGTAGTATTGGTCCAGTCAGGCTTCTGTCTGTGGGCAGCCTCCTCCAGGTTCTCAGAGAGTTAGTGTTACTGTCCAGTTAAAACACCTTTGTAGGCCTATATTCCATCAATTCCAGAAAAAAGAAAATATCCATTCTTTTTAGAGGGCACCTCAGGAGGGAACATAGAGATCTGACCCTGCCATTCTTCTTTTTTAAATTTATTTTTATTTTATGTGCATTGGGGTTTTGCCATGGGTGTTCGGTCTTCCGGAATGGGAGCTACAGTTATGAGCTGCCATGTGGGCACTGGGAATTAAACCTAAGTCCTCTGGAAGAGCAGTCAGTGCTCTTTACCGCTGAGCCATCTCTCTGGTTTGACCCTGCCATTCTTATGGCTCCATTCCCATCTCCTGGCCCTTCAGAGATTCTAGAATACTCCCCACATAGGGAACCACTACCATCTGACCTCACCGCCCCACCATTTCTTGGCTTAGCCACACACTGATCTCAGACTGGATGCTGGCCCTTCCGTCCACCTATTCTCTGCTGTCCTCCCTCTATCTGGCTAGCTCTTACCCCAGTCACTTTTTTCCTTACTCCAGCTGTCTTTTCTCTGTCTGACTCTTCCCCAGATGTACCCCTCTACCTTATTTGTCTAGCTCTTAATTGGTTCTGACTCACGGTGGAGCCTGGGTGGTTTGGGGTTTCCTCCCAAAGTCCACTTCCACTCCTCCTTTCAGCTGACATGGAGTCGGATGTGCGACCAGCATCCCATCTGGTGGTTTACTGTCTCCTACTGCAGTGCTCATGTCTGACCCTTCCCAGGATGGCACAAATGAGAGGATGCCCAGGTAGCCTGGCCTAGCTCAAAGAGAAGGAAGACATAGCGGCCTTTCTACAAATTAGACTTTACGTGCAGGGACAAACCATTACATGCTCTGCTGAGGTAGAAAATGACATTTTTCTTTAAGCTCTGTTGTGTTTGAAAGTTATTTGAATAACAGTATACCTGTACACCCCGATCAGTTCTATGTACGAGCAGGTCTCCTCGGAGGCCCACTCTTCCAGGGCCCATGTTTAATCGTGATGGGATGTCGTTCCGTTGGCTGACAGCATTCAGCTCGGTGTTCAGCTGATATGAAGGAGCTCCTAATTATGTTTTTGTGGGTTAAAAAAAAGACTATTAAAAAAAATAAAAATTTGCCTCAGAAAGAGACTGTGTTTCTTATATGTGATGAGGTGGAGAGCCTGGAGTAGCTTTCAGAAGCCATGAAGCTGGGGCCTTTAGCTCTCGAGGTGACTGACGGATGCATTCGCCTTCCTCCGGAAGGTAGATGATGGAAACAGTGACCCGCTGCCTGCACAGTGCCCTCCCGTTTGCCCTGCTGCCCCCATCCCCAACTCCCCAGAATGAGCTTTTCTGCCCTGCTCTCTGTGTCCTTTGATGGATGATGTAAGAGACGCATGGGTGAAATGCTCCGAGGTATTTATTGTAGCTTGTTGGTAAGGATATTGTCCACTAAATCCGCAGACACTGTTAGAAGAGCCGCATGAAAAACTGAAGCCTTGAACATTAGAAGGGCATCGATTCATTCCCAAGGCGACTATGCTTGACTTTTGGTGGATAGATTCAATTTTGTAGCTGATTGTCTTCCTTTGGCTGCCAGGAAACTCAGGGACATATTTACATCTCAGTTTTTTCTTCCACTAGTACATGACCTTGTGTATTCTATATGGATGTATGCTGCCCCTAGATTCATCTTTCCATTTGTTTATCCTTCCCTAATCTTTGTTGGAGCTGCGTTTTGCTAATTTCTCTAACCCTGTCTAGCAAATACATAGAATTATTGGAATCCTACAATAAACAGGATTGTCTTCAGGGTCTCACTCTGAATCCCAGACTGTCCTTGAACTTGTAATATTTTTGCTCCTGTTCTCCAAGTGTTTACAGGTGTGTACCACCATGCCTTGACCAATGTATTCATTCTTTTCTACCTCTGTCCCAGCAAAGCTGTTCTATGTACCTTTCTTCCACTCACCTTGGATGACACCACTGTGAATCCTATCACTTTTATTGTCATTATTTGATTAAACCACCTCTGTTTCTGTTTACTTCTACAAAGAGAACGTTTGGGCGTGTTTTCTGTTTTCAACTGGTATATAATATTTGTCTCCCCACTGTTTTTATCTTCGATTTACTGCAGCAGAAAATGGGCAACTAGAAGACTGAAGACCTTGCCAGATCATAGTGCAAATGAGGGAACCGTATTCCAGACCCAGCACCTGCCTCTGGAAGCCCTTTCGTAGTTACGGCATTTCACTAGACTGGAACCCGTCATGTTATATTGGGTCTAATACTGAGTTTTGACCTATACGTCTTTTGTTTCATGCACATGAATATAAAAACAACCATAAGGCCAGGGAGCTCAGCCAGGTGACCAAGTGTGAGTATGAGGGCCTGGTCTCAGTCCTTGGTGCCCATATGAAAACGGATTGAGGCTGAGCAGTGATAACCTTAGCAGGGCAGGCAGAAAGGAAGCCTCTTGGGGCTTGGGAAATTTTTTCCAAGGCTCAGAAACCAAGGCTACTATAGCTAGGATAGTTGTTGTTTTTGAGCTTCATGCTGGTAGTCTTTCGAATCTATCTATCTATCTATCTATCTATCTATCTATCTATCTATCTATCTATCTCTCATCTATCTATCTCTCATCTATCTATCTCTCATCTATCTATCTATCTATCTATCTATCTATCTATCTATCTATCATCTATCTATCTATCTATCT
>JABTXL010001359.1:6980853-6999886 GCA_025134845.1 Neodon shergylaensis
TATCTATCTATCTATCTATCTATCTATCTATCATCTATCTATCTATCTATCTATCTATCAATCATCTATCTATCTATCTATCATCTATCTATCTATCTATCTATCTATCTATCTATCTATCTATCTATTTATCTATTGATCCATCGATCGATTGATCGATCGACAGCTTCACACAAGCTACTGCCATTTGGAAGAGGGAACCTTAACTGGGAAAATATATCTATCACTTCAGTCTGTAGGCAAGTCTATGAGACGTTTTCTTGATTAATGATTGATGTGGGGAGGGCCCAGCCCTGTGGGTGGTCCCACACGATCAGTTGAAGAAATGAAGATTGTAGTTGACCTGAGTGTTTTTGTCCTATTTTTTAAGAGCATGTTTGTGCATATATGAACACATATTAATCTGGGATTTGCATTTTCTTTTCTTTATTTCCGAACTGGAACAATACCAAAGATTAAGAATTGTAAATTGATATTATATTTAAGTAAAGGGTCAGTAAAAGACTAAGCATTTCTCAAGGTAATTTGCCACCTATTATAAAATATATAATGCATTTGTGGTTATATATGGGATAGTTATGTTAGGTAGAATTATGATCTTGTTATTGTTTTAATTTGAAAATTGAGCATGACATAAAGAAATGTGGTTGTGTGTCAAAAGTTGACAGGAATTGTACTTGAAATGGCTTGCTATCTTGGTTGTTGTAATTAATATAGTTTCTGTGTGATTATTTGGGTCTGGGCGCTGGGAAACCAATGAGCAGGCTTTGTTTACGAGTTGTCAACTTGACTACATCTGGAATCAGTTAAAGGGCAAGATGCTTGGCACACCTGTGGGGGATTTTCTTAATCAGATTATTTGAAGCAGGAAGATCCACCCTAACTCTGGGCCTACCTTCTGGTGGCAGTCCACACGAAAGGATATGAAAGAAGGAAACTGATTTTTACCTTCTTGTTCCCACTCTTGCTGGCTATTTTTTGTTCTGGACCCTATTACACTCAGATTTTTCAGGATCCAGTGTAGACTAAAGACAGTATCTCTCCAAGAGTCCTCCAGGACTCCATCAGCAGACTGAAACCACAGAGATATCCAGCCTTGTGGACTGAGCAACTACTGGATTCTCAGCCATTCTGCTCTGAGACAGTTACTGTTCAACTACCTAGACTGCATCCTGTAATGCTATACATACACACATGCACACGCACGCACACGCACACGCACACACATCTTATTCTCTGAGTTCTATTCCTTTAGAGAACCTCAGTGAATAAAAGCAGGCACTCTTTCAGCGGCATTCTCAGTTTAGGCTATTTCTTTTCCACTGAATTTGCAGGTTTACAAAGCTGGAGCCTTGCTGAGTGGACTCTTGTTTTCAGTTAGCAGTGTAGAGCGAGCATGAGGCCTTTCATGAATGAAGCCAATCTTGAACAGCTATGGCTGCTTCCATAGCTTCATCTGCCTCGTCACTGTCATTTATGTCCATGCTTCTTCTCTTAGTGAGCCGCACCCTTTCCACATCTCCACTTCACTTCTGATCTCACTCATTGTGAAGCTGGGTAAATGCCATGAGTAATAACGACCCCACAGCCTGGATACTTGGTTGTCTAGAAGTTTCTTTCACCAAACCAGTTTTTCCATTGTTTTTGAATTCAGTTTCGCTCATGTTTTCAGGACAGAGGGAAATGTGGCTAGATTACTTGACAATATATGACATAAATGACCTATATAGCGCTGGTGCCAATAGAGCCCCTGTTCCTCTCTGCAACTTCATGAGCCTGGCTTTTCCTATACATGTTTATATCTTCCCTCTAGACTTCCAGACATTTACCAAGATGGCCTGGTAAGCTCCTTCTGCATCACTAGAGGGATTCCCTGCCTAATGTCCTCATCATTCTTCCCCAAACAGTTCTAGAGGTCAACCAACCATGTGCTCAGGTAGTCATAGCAATGGCCCTACTTCTCAGCATCATTCAAGAAGCAACTGAAGGGAGAAAGAATTTTTTTCAGCTCATAGTATATTCCACAAAGGCAGTGAAAGTATGATGAAATGAGAGACTTACAACTGCAGTGGGAAATTGTTACATCAGAGTGAATCAGAAAGTAGATGGGAGAGGAGGCAGGGCCAGACTGCAAATATCAAGTCTTCCCCCCTGGTGACAGTTGTGGAATATTATTTTCAGATGTGTTACATTCTTTTATGCGGTGGAATATTTGTCCAACAATGTAACAGTGTGTTAAATTTTTTATGTTGCATTTGTTTAACTCTGTGAAGCTGTGTTACTTTGCCTGTCTAAAACACCTGATTGGTCTAATAAAGAGCTGAATGGCCAATAGCAAGGCAGGAGAAAGGATAGGTGGGGCTGGTGGGCAGAGAGAATAGAGAGGAGGCGAAATCTGGGAGGAGCAAGATCAAGCGATGAGAAAAGATGTAGGAACAAGAAAAGGAGAAGGAGAGGAGGGCATTAGAGGCCAGCTGGCCAGCTACAGCAAGCCTTGGAGCAAGAAGTAAAGAACGGCATATAGAATGGTGAAAAATAAAAGCCCAGAGGCAAAAGGTAGATGGGATAATTTAAGAAACGTTGGCTAGAGATAAAGGAAGCTAAGACTGGGCAGTCATTAGAAAGTCTAAGACTCCCTGTGATTGTTTTGGGAGCTGGGTATATGGATCCCCAAAGAACAAAGAGCACAAGAGTAGACAAGTGCAGGTGACCTGCATCCTCCGGGGATATTCCACCTCCTAACAGTTCTTCAGCCTCCCCAAACATTGTTATTAGCTGGAGACCAGTCATTTGAACATAGAGCTCAGGAAGGACACTACATTTAACCCACTAGGCCTCCTTTGAATTGCTTCCTCTTCATTGTCCCAATATCCCTGTTTTACGAAACTGTGACCTCAATTCATGAAGCAGGTTTGGGGTGGGAGACAGAATCAGCTTCCCTAGCTGTGCATTTTACTCATGCATCAGGTTAACTCTGCTTCAGAGTTGCCCCTCACCCGGCTCTCTGTACCCGAGGAGAAGTTCAAGCTTCTGACTAGTCATTAATGTTGACCTTTGACCTTTCTAGATAATCCCAGAAAGGAGCAAAGAGGATTTGTCTCTTAGTTTCTATCCTGTAAACTTCGGTTAGAGAATTTCACTTGGAGAGCTTGTTCTCTCTAAGCCTATTACAAAAATAATACAGCTACATAATTGCAGGGGGAAAATGAAATTTATTCTCTATCTGCAATGGCCTCAAGGGAAAATAGAAGCACATAGAAAATTCACTACTTAGGAAAAATAAGCAGAACCTTCTCCAAATGCTTTGTGATTTAGTCATCAGAGACTTTGGGGGAAAAAAAATCTATTTATCTTAAGCCTCTAAAGAAACATCTTCATTGAGAGATTATTCTGGTGAAATTTATTTTAAGGAATTATTTAAACAACCATTGATCAGAATTCATTTGCCGTTGCTTTGCTTCCTCTTTAGTTATGGGTAATTATTTTAAGAGAGCTGATTGCCTGTTATAAAATATGGGGGTTTTATGTTATAAAAACATTCCAAATGATCTGTTGGCCTACAGGCTGCTGGGGAGGACTGGGCTGGCTCCAGGAAACTTCGTCTGGGCTGACAGGGAAGGACATCAGGTGGCCTGGTGCAAGCAGAGTAGCCATGGGTGACTGCAGTAGAAACCATGGCAGAGGGCTGGGCTGGGTTTCTGGAGATAATGTGAGGTGACACCTCTGAGGGGCCTGAGGCTAGAGCTTTCTTTCTGGAGACAGACACTGTGCTTCTCAAACACTGATTCTTAGGATCTTTCTACAGTTTCCTGCCCTGGGTTCCAGGAAAAGCAAAATGAAAGAAAAAGAAATCTCATGTCCCTAATATTTTTCTGTGGCAGAACTTACACCCTTATCTTTTTTCCCCAAAGTCCAACATCAAGGCAGACTATAGTGTAAGCAGATAAGTGGGTTGTGATTTGGGAAGGGGTGCAGACTGAGACTACTCATTCGTTCCCAGTTGCTCAGACTCGAGTAGTCACACAGAAACTGTATTAATTACAACACTGTTGGCCTATTATGAGGTCCAACGTTGTCTCAGTCTGGAAGGTGGAAGTGGTCTGGGGGGCTAACACCGTGTGTGATTAAATGGGCAGTGTTGAAGGTGGATAGACATGTGTAGCAGGTTTTCCTTTGGGCCACCAACCAGCTCCCAAATCATGACATGGAGACTTAATAATAGTTATGAATGCTTGGCTTTAGCTTATACTTGTTCTGCTGGCTCTTATAACTTAAATTAACCTGTTTCTCTTCATCAGTGTTTGGCCTCAGGGCCTTTTATGTTTCTTTAATTCTGTATGTCCTACTTTCACTGCCTGCTCTGTGTCTGTCTGTTTGGTGGCTGGCGGACTGGCTGGCCTTGGGAATCTCCCTCTCTTTCTCCCTTCTTCCTCCCATCCTCCCCCATTCTCCTGAGAGCCTAGATTCATCCTCCTACTTATCCTCTCTGCCTACCAGTCTCACCTATTCCTCTACTGCCTAGTTATTGGCTGTTCAGCTTTTTATTAGACCAATCAGGTGCCTTAGGCAGGCAAGGAGAAACAGCAGTACATCTTTTTTATTGTAATTTTTTTCTTTTTTAATTGATTTTGAGCTATACATTTTTCTCTGCTCTCCTCCCTTTCTCTCCCCTCCCCTTCAACCCTCTCCCATGGTCACCATGCTCCCAATTTACTCAGGAGATCTTGTCTTTTTCTACTTCCCATGTAGATTAGATCCATGTATGTCTCTCTTAGGGTCCTCATTGTTGTCTAGGTTCTCTGGACTTGTGAATTGTAGGTCGGTTTTCTTTGCTTTATGTCTAAAAGCCACTTATGAGTGAGTACATATGATATTTATCTTTTTGGGTCTGGGTTAACTCACACAATATGATGTTTTCTAGTTCCACCCATTTGCCTGCAAATTTCAAGATGTCATTATTTTTTTTCTGCTGTGTAGTACTCCATTGTATAAATGTACCACATTTTTCTTATCCATTCTTTAGTTAAGGGGAATTTAGGTTGTTTCCAGGTTCTGGCTATGACAAACAATGCTGCTATGAACATAGTTGAGCACATGTCCTTGTGGTATGATTGAGCATCTTTTGGGTATAAACCCAAAGGTGGTATTGCTGGGTCTTGAAGAAGGTTGTTTCCTAACTTTCTGAGAAATCACCATACTGATATCCAAAAGGGCTGTACCAGCTTGCACTCCCACCAGCAACAGCAACACATCTTTATATGATTAAACAAATGTAGCATAAACAAATGTAACACACCTTTGCCTAGTTAAATAATATTCCACAGCAGACATGGTCAAAGCAGGGAGTAGGGACTAACAGGAGCCTCTGATCTCAGCAGCACAGGAAATAGGAAATCTGTCACTTCATACACACATCCATTGGTTTGTCCTTAGAAATATCGCTCCTTCCTTCCTCCTTTCTTTATTCTTTCCATCTTCCCCTTTTCTCTCTTCTACACATCATTTAGGCTAAGAGCTTATCACCCGTTGGTTGCTAGGTTACAGAAAGTACCAATTCTTAGGGACCTTATTTGCACTGCGGAAGATAAGCAGGGTGAGGCGGAGCGCGAGGCCTCCTTCTGAAGGCATTTTTCCCTTAGATTAAACACAAACCAGGAGGTTTATCTCTTAACCATTTTAATTAGCATGCAAAGTAATAAGTTCCACCGTGACATTTTCATGCATATATGTCATTTCATTACGCTCTTATTTGCTATCTTCTGCCATCTCTCTTGTTGGTCTCGTTCCTCCTCCAGGTAGTGTGTGCTTTAGTTCTCATGTGTTTCGTTAGTCTCTCCTGTCCCCTTCCCCACTCATCGTCCACCTCTTTGGATCTCTGTGTCATTCTCTCTCCTCCCCACCGTGTGTGTGTGTGTGTGTGTGTGTGTGTGTATTTAAAATGAGATTCTGCATTTGGAAGTCTTGAGATATTTGATCAGGCCCTCGTCTTTCAGAGTCTGCCTTACTTTGCTTAACATAGTGATCTTTGGTTTTCTTTATTTTCCTGAAGACATCAAAGCCACTCTCTTCACAGATGAACAAAACACCTGTGTGTATATGTATCCCATTTTTTGATCCATTAATCTGCTAATTCTTAATTTGTTTAATGAGGCAGGGTCTCATGCAATCCCAAATTATTCTTGAATTCACCGTTTTGCCAAGGCTGGCCTCGATCCTCGTCCATTCAGGCATTACAGGTGTGGACCACCTGATCCAGCCGCCATTCATCTGTTGCTAGGTATCTCGGCTGCTTCCGTTATCTTGGGTATCACAAATAGTGCGGCAATAGCCAAGCATCCTCCAGGTATGCACCTAGAAGAGGATAACTGGCTCACGCGATGTTTCTAATGTTTGGTTTTTGCTCCATACTGATTTCTGTAGGGGCTGCCCCAGTTTACCCCCTTCACCCCGCTACAGTGTATAAGGATCCTTCCCTCACATCTTTGCCAGCGGCTGTTTGTTTCCCTGACAGCAGCCGCTCCGACTGGGGTGAGGTGGAATCTCAGAGCAGTTTTAATTTCCCTTTCTTAGAGTTGAACACGTTGCCAGATATTTCTTGCCTGTCTGCGTTTCTCCTTTTGAAAACTGTTTATTCAGTTCCTTGATCCCTTTATTGATTGTATGATTCGCCTTAACAATGTTAAAATTTTGGGCTTCTTAGTAGATTTTAACCATTAATCGCTTGTCAGCTGTGCACCGGGGAGCATTCTTCTCCCACTCTGCAGCTTTCTCTCCGCATTGCTATTGTTTTCTGTGCTGTGAGAATCCTGTTCATTTCATATAATCCCATTAGTCAGTTCTTGGATTATTTCACGCACTATTGGAGTCTTTTTTGGAAATCCCTTGCTTATGCCGATCTTGAAGTGCCCTGCCTATCTGTTCTCTAAGAATTTCAGGTCTTACATGGAATCCTTGACCCAATGTGCATTTTTCTTGGGGG
Organism: Neodon shergylaensis; assembly: GCA_025134845.1. NCBI lineage: Eukaryota > Metazoa > Chordata > Mammalia > Rodentia > Cricetidae > Neodon > Neodon shergylaensis. The sequence continues at coordinate 6,987,833 of JABTXL010001359.1, forward strand.
GTGTGTGTGTACAGATTGAATTTACAGATACAGTTTCCTCCCTCCCTTCATCTTTCCTTTATTTCTTCCCCTCTTTTTTCTTTTTGTCTCCTCATCTAATTTTTTATTTTTGTCAGTCTTCCTGTCATTAGTTGCTGAAGCTTCCGCCTCCTTTCTCCCTGCTGCCCGGCAATGTATATTTCTACACTCTAATCAAAGATTAGATGGTTTTATCTATGTGAGTTTATTCTGGTACCTTGTTTTATTTCGTTGGTCTGTGTATCTGTCTTGTGCCATTACCACGATATCTTTGTCAGCATGTCTCCGTAGCATACTTGAGATCAGTACTATGGTATTGCCAGCATTACCCTGTGTGCTTAGATATACCCTTTACATTTGGCTCTTAGAGATCGCGAAGGCTTCCATGTGAATTTAGAATTATTGTTTCTGCTTTTGTGAAGAATGTCACTGGGATTTTGACGATATTAGATCTATTGATTGCCTTTAGAAATATAACGATTTTCACAGTATAAATCTTGTTAATCTATGAGCACGGGAGGCTGCCCTATCTTCTAGGGTCTCCTTTAGCATCTTTCTTTAGTGTTTTAAAGTTTCATTTTACAGGCTTTTTGCCTCATTGGTCATGTTTTTCTCTAGGTATTTAATTTTTTAAAAGCTATTACGAATGGAATGTTTTTTTTCTGGCCTCTTTCACAGCAACTTCATTATTAATATGTAGAAAGCTACTGATTTCATATGTTGATTTTATTCTGTGCTGTTTTGCTTTTTTAGATCTGAGACTTTTCTGGTCTTTAGGTCTACTTACTGAAAACAGGGTAACAGTTTCTTCCTGTTCTACCTTCATCCCTTTATTTCCTTCTCTTATTCCTGTCCTAAGTAAGACATTGGATACTACATTGAAGAGTGTAGAGAGAGTGGGCACATTGTCTTACTACAGGGTTTGGAGGAGTCAGTATTGCATTGGCTATAGGTTTGTCGTATCTAGCCTTCATGATGTTGAAGTATGCCCCTGCTGATTCTCTGTATTGTGTCATGAAAAGATGTTGAACTTTGTCAATATCTTTCTTCATCTTTTGAGGTGAGCTTATGATTTCTGCCTTTTAATTTTATTTATGTGCTGTATTACAGTTGTTGATTTGTGTGAATTGAGACACCTTTACACTGCTGCTATGAAGTCAGCATGGTTATGGTTTATGATCTCATAAATGCTCTCAAATTTGTTTTGCAAGCATTTTATTGGCAAGTTTTTTATCTGGTATATTGGTCTGTAGTTTTATTTTATGTTCTTATTCAGGCTTGGCTAAAAATAAATAAATAAACAAACAAAACGCCCAAAAGTTTTTCCAGCAAAAAGAAAATTTATTACAAAAGCAACCTAAATGTAATAAGGTGACTGAAAAATAAAAACATGATTCTTTTTTTTTTTTTTTTGAGACAGGGTTTCTTTGTAGCTTTGGCTGTCCGGGATCTTGTTCTGTGGGCCAGGTTGGCCTCGAACTCACAGAGATCCGTCTGCCTCTGTCTTCCAAGTGAAGTGCATGTATTAAAGGTGTATATCACCATTGCCCAACCAAAAATTATTGTTTAAGAAGAAATGGTAAGTTCAGATAATTTTAAAGTATAGTAGAACGACAAAGGAAAACACCCCCATAAAGATACAAAATGAAAATTAAACACAATGCCCATTAATAAGAACATAGACAAAAATTTACAAGTTCATGAAAATGGAGGCTAAAGGTTTTGTAGTTGTGAAAGTGCAGCTAGAAGCGCAATGACAGGAGACGATGAGACACGTGGCGGGAAAGGGGCCTTGCCTTGGAGCAGCTGATTTCAAAACTCTAAATTTCTTTTAGATCAATTTTATTATGTTATGTGTATATAAGTGTTTTGCCTGAGTGTATGCATATGTTGTACTATGTGCATGCAGAGGCCAGAAGAGGGTGTCAGATTTCTTGGGACTTGAGTTACAGACAGTTGTGAGCCACCATGTGAACGCTTGGAATTGAATTCTCTGCTAAAGCAGCAAGTGCTCTTACCCCAAGTCATCTTTTCAGGCTCTATTTTTGTGCCGTTGGAAATGGAATATCACCAGGTTGAGAAACTGGGGAGTTGGAAGTGTGGACGCTTATCCTTCCTGTGGTTCATGCTGGTGCTGAGCCTGGGCTGGCCATGTGTCCTCTCTCTGCCAAAGCTGCTTCTGCTTAGTTAAAGTCTCTTCTTTGTTCATAGGTGCTTCTGTTGACCACCCTTAGCTTTACAGTATGTGGATAGGTGGGTTCTCATGCTCTCCTAAGACTCTTCAGTTCGCGCTTCCCACGCTGGCTAATGCTCTAGCTGGGAATAGAGTCTTGTGGGAGTTGAGAAGCAATTACAGCAGAGAGACCTGTGCAGACGGGTTGGGTCTGCATACGCTCAAATCTCACTAAACACTGCACACCCTGCTGGAAGCACGAGTCTGGATTTTAAGTTGTATTCTAGAGCTTCAGCAGGGATCCTCGTGACAGATGGCTGCTTGGAGACTCGCCCTCTGACCTCAGGCCATCGCACTACAGAGTTATTCTCAGTTGATGGGATCTGTTACCAGGTGCCACCTTGCCCTATATTCTTCACTATATGGACCAAATCTCTTGCTGTGTGTACATTTGTCTTATCAACATCCAACTATTTAGCTTTCTATAACTGTGTCCCAGGACAGTCTCTCACCCTAGTGCTACGGCTTGAGTCACACTTCATGATTTGTGATAGTTCCCTGTTCTCAGCTCCCCTGGGCAGCTTGGTTTTAAATAATAGATTTAAAAAAATTCCATTGTATGTATTAATTACACACACAGTACTGCATACCATAAAGACATTTAATAGATGATTTTTTCAAGGGTTCGCACTCACAAGTATAAACTTTCCTTTGAGAACTGTCTTAGCCATATCCCAAAGGTTCCAGTAAGCTATGCTTCCATTTCCTTCTTGGAATTTTAAAATTCCTGCTTCTTCAGCGACACACGACTCACTCAAAGGTGTCTTGTGTCGTCTACAAGTGTTTACGTGGGCACTGTGATTCCTCTTGCTATTGATTTCTAGGTTTATTCCAGTACAATCTGATAAGATAGGGGAATTTATTTTGAACTCTTTTCTGTGAGCTAAGTTGTGTTTCCTGCCTGCCTTAGTTTTGTTTCTGGTTGCTCTGATAAACTATCCTGACAAAAGAAAGGTAAAAAAAGGGATTATTTGGTTCACAATCCTAGGTTATAGTCCATCATGGTGGATCTCATCCACAGTCACCAGCAGAGGACAAGAGTTAATCTGTTTATGCCCGTGCCGTGCTAGATTTCTCTACCTTTATATAGTCTGGGATCCCCTGACAAGGGAACGGTGCATACATAGTGGGTGGGGCTTCCCACTAATCAAACTAATCCTCACAGACTTGCCACAGCGCATGAGTCCAGATAATCCCTTATTGAGTCTCCCCTGGTGACCTCATATTGTGTCACTTTGACAATTAAAGACAACCACCACACTGTCCTGGAATGCGATGTACAAGTTGGTAAGTTTAACCCCTGTTCCATAGGAACAACGATGCCTTTGCCTGGGTGACTTTTATTGAGCCGGGGCAGCTATCACTGGGCCTGTAATCACATACCTGATACCTCTGGAGGAGGGGGCTCATCCTCTGAGGTCCCTGTCTTCCCCACAGTGCTATGCATAAGCAATGGAGTCAAGCCCAGAGCCAGACAGGACGTGTTTGTAGTAGGAATGCGTCTCTGAGAACAGTATGGGCTGGGAGGAGAAAGGCGACTCTGCGTGGGTGTGACTGCATGGTGGTGAGTCAGTAGCCTGTAGTGCGCGCACAGGATGGTACCGGACTGCTGTCACAGTACGCACTTAGCTCGGAGGTCAGTGCGCTCTCGGGTAACTGACTATGCGGCTAAAATCCCTGGCGTTCATTAGGGGAGGTGCCCTTGCGCGGCAGACAATGTGAACATCCATCAAGAGCTGCCCTGCAGACGAGCTATGATAAATGATATAACCCACGTGGCATGATAAGACAAAGGTGAGGGAGTGCGGAGAGGGACCACAGAGGGAGGCACCTTTTCAGCCCTTCCTTTGCCGCTGCCGCAAATATCGGAGCAGAACAGATTAAAGGAAGAAAGATTTATTTTGGCTCACAGTTGGTTTCAGAGATTTCAGTTGACGACCGGCAACTGAATTTTTTTTTTAAGTCGGTAGCAAGGCAGACACATCATACAGGGTGTGATATGTGAATAACAGCACCCCAAAGCAAAAGACAAGGAGCAGGAAGGGGACAGATAAGATATGCTCTTTAGTGACAACGTGCAGGTGGCCCACTTCCTTCAACTATGCCCATCTTCCCCGTTTAAGGCTGTTCGTATTTTGAGTCTATCAACAGATTAAACCATTGATTAGATATGAGCTCCTATGCTCTAGTCACCTCTGGGGATGTCCTCACAGATAAACCCAGAGGTACGTTTTACTGACCTGCTAGGTGTCAATCCAATCAATGACAGTTACAACCATTGCCTCTTGAAGTTCACACTTCTTCTGGATTCTCTGAGTCGGGTGGTGAGTGTGGCCCCTCTTCCTGGTGTTGGCCCATCTGCTCTTGTATCTCTGTACTGCATTGTTGGGCCTTGTTTGAGTGGCAGAGTCTGAGTATGGCTCAGTCCCTTGGTTCCTCATGTCACATCCGCAGATGAGACACACTACACACCTACTCCTATTAAGTCCCTAACATCCCCATTCCTATCTTGTTAGAGCCGAGCAAGGTGACAGCTACTCAGGGCTACAAAGAGGGGGTAACAGCAGGTCTGTTTCTAGAAGGTAATTCTGTCTTCCTTTCTAGTGTACTTCCTGGAAGACCATCATAGAAATAGTATAGTTGGTGAAAGCAAAGGAAAATAAACAAAAAAGCTCTATATGGGTTTTGAAGCCAGGATCTGGGTAGAATCCGGAAATACATGCTCCATTAGGTGAGTGACAATGGGCATTATGGTACATGGGACATTAGCCTTTCAAAGATTTCCAGGTCCTAGTCTCTGGAGCCTTTGGCATGGTATCTCACACGGCAGTAGGGACTCTGTAGACATCATAAGTTAAGAACCTTGAAATAAAGAGATTTTATTGGATTATCTAATAAACCAACATCATCACAAAGGCCCATATAAGAGGAGGAGAGAGACAGTACACCACAGGATTCAAAGACGGAGGGAGGCCTGTGAGCCAACAGATAAGGGATGGCGGGCATATCTAGAAGTTGGAAATGTCAAAGAAATGCATTGTCTTCTAGACCCTTGGAATGCACAGGGCAATGCTAGGACACTGATTATAGAAAAACGCATCGGTTTAGGCTCTTCGACTGCCAACACTGTAAGTTATAGGGTTGGTGGTTTTAAGCTACTGGGGTGCAGTGTTTGTTAGAGCAACAGTAAGAAATGTGACTTTGTGTCTCAACTTCAAGGAGTTCATTTCTAGTGAAAGCAGAGACGAGAAGGTAGGAATTATTTTTCCCGTGAAGCTATTGTAAAAAGTGAAACACAGCAAGTCCGCAGCAGCTGGGCGAGTGAGAAGAGGGAAGAAGGAACAGAGAAAGGCCTTCAGCATGGACCCCAGACAGCTCTTCTCATCCCATATCTGACAAAGTGCCTGTGCAGATTGGCTTTTGGTCGAGTTGACATAAGTTAGAGTCATCTGGAAAGGGGGAGGTTCAATTGAAAAGATGCCTCAAAGATTGAGATGCCTCAATTGAGAAGTGGCTCAAAAGCAAGTGTGTGGGACACTTTTTAAATTGTTGGTTTGAGAGGGCCCAACCCGCTGTGGGTGGTGCCATCCCCAGGTTGGTGATCTGAGGATGCAGAAGAGAGGAGGCTGAACAGGCCATGGAGAGCAAGCCAGCGAGCAATATGTATCTATGCAGTGGTTCTCAAGCCGTGGGTTATGACCCCCGGGTGCCACATATCAGATATTCTGCGTATCAGATATTTATATTATATTTTATAAAAGTAGCAAAATTACAGTTGTGAAGTAGCAGTGAAATAATTTTATATTTGGGGGTTACGACAACACGAAGAAATATATTAAAAGGTTGCAGCATTGGGGAGGTTGAGGACCACTGGTCTATGCTTTGCCTCCCGGGCCCTGCTGCCACTTCCCTCAAGGATCAACTGTGACTGGGAAGTGTAAAGCAATTAAATAATTTTCTCCCCAAACTGCTTTTGCTCGTGGTGTTCCTCACAGCAGTAGAAGACAAACTAGGATAGTTCCCACTCATTTTTAATAAATTTCAATCCAGCATGGGTCAATACTTTTGTAAAGCATAATAGAAAAAAAAGAAATGAAACATTAGAAACAGGAAATAAAGACAAAGTCTTGGTTTCAGTTTTACTATTAGATGCGGTAGTCAGGATTGTTCTCAGTGATGGCTCTATCAGTTCTACGCACTCTCCTTGACTGCCTTGCTTTCACGAGTGTGTAATAGTTTGGTGACTGTTCCTGCTCCTGGACCACATTGTGAGCTTGTTGGTACCTGGAGGTGGGCCTGGGAAATCAGACCATTGCGTAGGCGATGGGAAGAGTGAAGTCTGGCATATGAATAGAGGTTTACCAAGAAGAAAAGAGAAGTGAGCATGTTTAAAGTATCATGGTGAGGAATATATTGTGTCTCAAACATGAATTTCCATGAGGTATACTTGTTGTATTTGATGGATCTAGATAATTGACAAGGAGAAGAAAGTGGCCTATGATGTTAATGATGAAATTGATTTCCTTCAGCTTAAAGCCAATCAGAAAGAGATATTTTCTAGATTCATCTATTTGCCCGCAAATTTCAAGATGTCATTTTTTTCTGCTGTGTGATACTCCATTGTGTAAATGTACCACATTTTTCTTATCCATTCTTCAGTTGAGGGGCATTTAGGTTGTTTCCAGGTTCTGGCTATGACAAACAAAGCTACCATGGACATAGTTGAGCACATGTCTTTGTGGTATGATTGGCATCTTTTGGGTATATACCCAAAGGTAGTATTGCTTGGTCTTGAGGAAGATTGTTTCCTAATTTAGTAATCACCATACTGATATCCAAAGGGGCTGTACCAGCTTGCATACCACCAGCAATGCAGGAGTGTTCTCTTTACCCCACATCCTCTCCAGCATAAGTTGTCATCAGTGTTTTTGATCTTGGCCATTCTTACAGGTGTAAGATGGAATCTCAGAGTTGTTTTGATTTGCATTTCTCTGATGGCTAAGGATGTTGAGCATTTCCTTAAGTGTCCTTTAGCCATTTTGGATTCCTCTGTTGAGAGTTCTCTGTTTAGGTCTGTACTCCATTTTTAAAAATTGGATTATTTGTTCTTTTAATGACCAATTTCTTGAGTTTCTTGTATATTTTAGAGATCAGTCCTCTATCGGATGTGGGATTGGTGAAGATCTTTTCCCATTTTGTAGGCTGTCGTTTTGTCTTGTTGACCATGTCCTTTGCTTTACAGAAGCTTTTCAGTTTCAGGAGGTCCCATTTCTTAATTGTTTCTGTCAGTGTCTGTGCTACTGGGGTTATATTTAGGAAGTGTTCTCCTGTACCAATGCATTCAAGTGTACTTCCCACTTTCTCTTCTATGAGGTTTGGTGTGGTTGGCTTCATTTTGAGATCTTTGATCCATTTGGACTTGAGTTTTGTGCATGGTGATAGATATGGATCTATTTTCATTCTTCTATATGTTGATATCCAGTTATGCCAGCACCATTTGTTAAATATGCTTTCTTTTTCCCATTTTATATTTTTTGCTTCTTTATCAAAAATCAGGTATTCGTAGGTGTGTGGATTAATATCTCGGTCTTTGATTCGGTTCCATTGGTCCTCCTGTCTGTTTTTATGCCAATACTAGGCTGTTTTCAGTACTGTATCTCTGTAGCAGAGTTTGAAGTCAGAAATCATGATGCCTCCAGAAGTTCTTTTATTGTACAGGATTGCTTTGGCTATCCTCAGTATTTTGCTTTTCCATATAAAGTTGAGTACCATTCTTTTACGATCCGTGAAGAATTTTTCTGGGATTTTGATAGGCATTGCATTGAATCTGTAGATTGCTTTAGGTAAGATTGCCATTTTTACTATATTAATTCAACCTATCCAAAAGATCTTTCCACTTTCTGGTTTCTTCTTCAATTTCTTTCTTCAAAGATTTAAAGTTCTTGTCATACAGGTCTTCCACTTATTTGGTTAGAGTTACTCCGAGATATTTTATGCTATTTGTGGTTATTGTTAAGGGGTGATGTTTCTCTGATTTCTTTCTCTGCCCATTTATCATCTATGTAAAGGAGGGATTCTGATATTTTTGAGTTAATATTGTATCATACTACATTACTGAAAGTATTTATGAGTTGTAGAAGTTCCCTGGGGTTGCTTATGTAAACTATCATATCATCAGCAAATAGTGAGAATCTGAAATCTGACTTCTTCTTTTCTGACTTGTATCCCCTTGATCTCCTTTTGGTGTCTTATTGCTCTAGCTAGTACATCAAAAACTATATTGAATAGATATGGAGAGAGTTGACAACTTTGTCTTGTTCCTGATTTCAGTGGGATTGCTGGTACCACATTTTCATTATCCATTCTTCAGTTGAGGGGCATCTAGGTTGTTTCCAGGTTCTGGCTATTACAAATAATGCTGCTATGAACATAGTTGAGCACATGTCTTTGTGGTATGATTGTGCATCCTTTGGGTATATGCCCAGGAGTGGTATTGCTGGGTTCTGAGGTAGCTTGATTCCCTGTTCTGAGAAATCTCCATATACAAGCAATTGATCAAGATGATTGATGAGAGCTGGGTGTGGTTAGTGAGCCAGACCTAGAGGAAGAGTTTGCATTCCTTGGAGATCCCTAAGAAAGATGCTGACTCTCAGGGGCACCACTGTCCTCTGTGCCTCTTGCCGTGGTTGGTGGTGACATTCAGTGAGCACAGAAAATGAACATCCTTAGATGACAAGAAGCATGCTGAGGAGGTAATTGCCCAGAGGAACAGTCATACCTCTCTTACACTAACCAACTTATACCTGCCCCACTGATTTTATTGGAGGGGTTTCCCCAACATTTTCTTTAGGCAGCCAAAGAACAGATTTATTTGATAAAGCTGTGTTCCAGAACAGGAAAATACTGCAAACCAACCAAGAAGACCTGCAATAAAAAACAAGCCAGCAACAATACCAAGAAAGCAGCAGCTTAGCCCATTTGCATAAAACTTGAGAAGACCTCCTGTATTAACGACTTCCCTGTGTGACACATTCAGAACGCAAAGGGCAGGATCTTGCATGTATTAAGTGCTTTAAATTTGTTTGCAGATGTGACTCTTGACCTCTCTGATGCAGGTCACGTCCGTGGGCCTGGCTTGGCAGGACCTGTGACTTCTCAGAGCAGACTGTGGGTCTTGGGGACAGATGCTGAGCTGGGATAACGGCTGTTTGCTATGCCTCAGTGAATGTGAGGATGGAGGGCCACCTGGCCACCTTCTAGCTAGTTTCTAAACCATCAATGGATTAAAACTGATTACACCTGAGCCCTCGTGATTTAATCATCTCTGGAAACGCCCTGATAAACACACCTAGGGGAGAGCTTTAATAAACTCTTAAGCTTCCCCCAAAACAATCAGGTTGACAAGCAAAATTAACTAGTGCACTAGCCTCGTGCCCATGAGCAAGCTGCCTGTTCTCTTGGGTTCCAGTCTCCACAGCTGTAAATAGAAGGAGGGAGGGGCTAGGAAACCTCTCAAGTTGTTTGGAGAGTGTTTACCATTGGTACTATGGAGTCACGAGGGGAGGCAAAAGCCTTACTTCAGGTAAATATGGGATGTGGGCATAATTTATTTGGTATTTCTAATTATAATAGGCTATATACAAGACAGTGTCTATCCTTTTTTGAAATTTTTATTAAAATGCTATTACATAATTTTTCTCATTCCCTTTCTTCCCTTCAAATCTTCCCATGTCCCCCTTACTCCCTCTCCAATTTCTGTCTCTTTTCTTGAATTGTTATTGTGAGACACACACATATTTATATGTGTGAACATATAAATATAAACTGCTGAATCTGTTTATTACTCAAGAATTTTGAAGTGTGCTCTTTAGTTGTGTTAAAGACACAGAGATGTGTGACAGATTTACAATCTTCCTTCTGTCTGGTAACACTGGGGCTTTGTGCTCAACTGAACAAGGCACCTCCTGCTTCCCTTCTCCTCAGCCCCTGGAAACTGTTTTCCTACTTTCTTGTGCCTCATCTGAAAGCTATCATCAGTATTCGTCTTTTTGGTTAAAGATTGGTTTGCTTTTATTTTGTGTGTATGAGTTTGCCTGCATGCGTGTTTGTGTACTACATGAATCCCTGGTGCCCAAACAAGTTAGGGGGCATTAGATCCCTAGAACTGCAGTTACAGACAATTGTGAGCTACCATGTGGGTGCTGGGAACAGAACCTGGGTTCTCTGTAAGAGTGGAAAGTGCTCTTAACTGCTGAGCTACCTTTCTAGCCTCAGAATTTGTCTCTTTTTTTGCTATTGGTTGTGTAAGTTAGCATGAGGCCGTCAAAGTTCAGATTGCTGTCTCTGCCACAGTTGCCTCCCAGCTTAAGGACGAGCAGCATTTTATGTGATGCATAAGCGTTTGTTTATCCACTCATCTGTTGATGGACACATGGGTCATTCTCATGGGATGGCTTCTTAGTTAGGGTTTCTATTGATCTGAAGAGACACCATGACCATGACAACTCTTATAAGGGAAAACATTTAATTGGGGCTGGCTTACAGTTCAGAGGTTCAGTTCATTATGTAGCATGGTTAATAAAAACCAAGAGACAGATTTTGGAGTTCAACCTAAAGGCCAGAAAAACAAAGCAGCTAGTCACTGGCTCTTACCTCTACTTCCGTCCAAAAATGGCAATCCTGCCTCCAGGAATGCTCAGAATGAAGCTGAGCCTAAAACCTGTCTTCTCCCATTTTATATTCTTCTCTAGTGCTGGGATTAAATGTGTGCACCACTACTGCCTAGTTTCTATGGCAAACTGGTGTGGCTACTGGGATTAAAGTGTGTGTATCACTGTCTGGTTTGTAGGACTGAAGAATGTGGTTGTTTTACTCTCTAATCTTCAGGCAAACTTTATTTATTAAAATACAATGAAATAGGGCTGGAGAGATGGCATAGAGGTTAAGAACATTGCCTGCTCTTCCAAAGGTCCTGAGTTCAATTCCCAGCAACCACATGGTGGCTCACAGCCATGGGTCTGGTGCCCTCTTCTGGCCTGCAGGCATACACACAGAGAGAATATTGTATACATAATAAATAAATATTTTTTAAAAATACAATGAAATATCACTACACCATTATTGTCATGGCAGGAAGCATGGTGACACAGAAACAGACATGGCATGGATAGGGGCCAACAGTTTTATGTCTGGTTCTGCAGGCAGCAGGAAGAGATGTGAGACACAGGGCCTGACTTGAGCATCTGAAACCACAAAGCCCACCCCCAGAGACACACCTCCAACAAAAGCACACCTACTCCAACAAGGCCACACCTCCTATAATAGTGCCATCAAACATTCAACTCCATGAATCTATGGGTCCATTCTTATTCAAACAACCACAGATAGCTATTGTGAACATGGTGCACACATCTCCCACGAGGATCCTGATTCCAACACTACTCTTAGGCACTGCCCAGAAATTCCAAGTCATGTGGTAATTCTGTTTTCAAGTTTTGGAGGAAGTCACAGTAGCTGATTTACTTTATGTTCCCACTAGAAGTATACAATGGCTTCGGTTTCTTCACCTTTCTTCTCTTTCTCACTCTCTCCTTCTTCCTTTTTCCCCTCCCTTCTTCTTTCCTTCCTTCCTTCCTTCCTTCCTTCCTTCCTTCCTTCCTTCCTTCCTTCCTTCCTTCCTTCTTTCCTTCCTCTCTACTCTCTCTAGATTTTTTCCTTTCTTGCTCATTCTTTCTTTCTCTCCTTTCTTTCTTTCTTTCTTTCTTTCTTTCTTTCTTTCTTTCTTTCTTTCTTTCTTTCTTTCT
>JABTXL010001359.1:6999896-7014545 GCA_025134845.1 Neodon shergylaensis
TCTTTCTTTCTTTCTTTCTTTCTTTCTTTCTTTCTTTCTTTCTTTCTGTCAAAGGCAGGAAGGACTCGAGCCGAGCATGGAAGTACTGCACACCTGTGATCCCAACACTTGGGAGACTTTGTGTTTCTGTCTTTGATTAGGAGAAACTTATTTGGAGCTGAGATAGTACAGGGAATACAGTAACTGACTCTTCCTCAAATAAAGACCAAGATTTGCTTGACCTTAAGAGATTAGTATTTTACTTTTACAAAGTGGTTGGCACTATGCTCAAAGCCTAATACATTAGACATTTTACAATACAGGCTTGGTGTTGTGGGATATTCAGGTCTGCTAGCCTTACTGGGAAGGGTCTGGAGGTTTAACCACAGTTAGTGATTTAGTCTGATTGACAGAGTTTCCATTTATTAAAAGTGCCCAATTTTTTTTTCATGAGCAATGAGTCATCTTTTGTTTTGTCCCTATAATAAGAAATGTTCTCATCGTGGAAGTCTCCCCACGCGGCCCATTGAACACAAAATACTGCTGCCGAGCCTGGACGATTCTATCCTCCAGGGGAGCATTGCCTGGATGTGCGACTGGGAGGCAATGTGTTCATCATTTGGGGAATCAGTCTTTGGCATCATTGTCCTCCTTCAAAGGACTTCTGGTTTGTATATAGGTTGGACATTTTAGAGAGTTCATTGGCTTCAAGTGAAAGAGAATGTGGAAGGAAGGTGCTTGGGGTATATAGCTCAGTCTGGCCTTGCTGGTAAAGCCAGCCAGCAGGGTCAGAGGTGGCCTGGAGCGCTGCCCTACTCCAGAGAGACCTCACCTTGTGTCATTTGCCCTCTTTTCCTTTTTTAATTGTTTTGCACTGGAAGGTGGTCCAGACTTCTCTGTTGCCCAATTCTCATGGTAGAACAGGCCATTGCTCCCAGTACTTAGGTTTACACACAACAGACCAGCCTCCTGGAGAGTCTGGCCTTGCTCTCCATCCCCAGTGTGCTGTCCTGCCTGGACAGGCCCAGGTATGCAGGGGTGGCTACAGAACCCCATAAAGCTTGGGCTGCAAGCTAGCGGGTGGGTGGAGAGAGGACTGCATGGCTGACTGGTGATCCAGGAGGCACCTGAGCACCAAACAGGAGTTCAGATTCACACCGCAAATGACAGTGCTGTGCCAGGACTCAAATTCACACGATAGATTCACACCGCAAATCCTGGTGCAGTGCCGGGACTCACATCCACATGATAGATGCACACCGCCAATGATAGCGCAGTGCCGGGACTCACAGCCACACAATGACGTCAGTCCAAATGGGCCACAGAGGACAGAGAGCAAGGGTGTGGGGGAACTGGGACCTAACCCAGATTCCAGACGCTTGCCTTCTTGCTCTTAGAGCCAGCCCTGCTCGGTTAATCTGCTTCTACGACTTCACAGAAACCCTCTTTTCTGAATCATCTGCTGCAGTCCAGGGGCTTCCGCTCTCAAAGACGAAGTGACTGACCCTCAGAAAATCATTTCTACACATTTTACAGAGAGAAGCTAAATAATTTGTTGGTCTCATGTAGAGATGAAGGTGAGAAACTCGAGCCAGCATTAATATAGCCTTGTTTCAAAAGTCTTTATTTCATAATACCACATTGTTATTTGCAGACTGTTTTCATGAAAAAAAAAAAAACCCAGAAATAATGATCAAGAAAATGGGCCCATAATGACAAAAGATGTTGAGATATCCAGAAGGCATGATACCTGCTGGAAACACTGCCTGAAATCTGATTTCCCAGATTTACTGAGCACCCATCCCATGCCCTGCAGAAGCTCCCAGCCCTCCACTGATGTTGTGACTTGCCAGGGGACTTATGGACCCGTTATCTCTCTGTCAATTATATTCTTGGGCCTGTGGGTGATTTCTCCATGGCATAGCATCTACACAGACATGGAGACACACCGATTTTCCTAGCTAGTTCCTGATCCTGAGGAAAAGCTGCTCACCCAAGGCTTCACTGAATACAGCAGCCTTCCTGGACATGCGGGATCCACAAGCCACACAGACAGTCTAAATTGGAGTTTATGACTGTCACTCCATACCCTGTGTCATCATCACATTCAAGGATATCTCACGCTATACCCATGGAACCCTTCACCTCTTATCACCCACCCCCAACCCTTTCCTGTTTAGGAGATGCTATAGCAGAATATCACAGACTGAGTAGTTCATAAAGGAAATAAAGGAGACTGCTAAGTCAAAGATTTGGGGCACAGAGGACAGTACCTGTTATTCTGGGTGTGTCATTCCACAGTAGAGGGAGTTAGGGCAAAAGGTAAGAGGCTAGGCTCCTACTTGGATAATACCTCTAACAGTGGCCATTAAGGTGGAGCCCCTATGTTCTAATCGCCTCTGAAAGCTCCCCACTGTTAAATGTCCACATGAGCTGTGGAGGGGACAAATATCCAAACCATAGATAGCTCAGAGGAACACAGGTCTCTCACCCGCTCCTGCTTATGAACATCTTGCTAGTGCAGTACCTCTCCTGGCCTCCAGGTGGAGCAAGAGCTTCCGTTCATGAGCAGCTCTCATCGGTCTTACTGCTTGCCGTTTTTCCAGGTCCAGCTTTATTTGTCGACCCTTAGCTGTTGTTGCCACAGTCTGTAGCTGCTCATTTCCTCTGACAGAAGCAGCATAGTCCACTGTCGTGTCACACTATTCCCAGGGAGACACAAACAAATGCCCACTCACCCCAGAGAGGGAACCGTAACAGACAGTATAGTACAGCAGTATAGTCTAACAGTAACCACAATACCGAAGTCCAATGTGGTTAATCAATGAGTTTTATTTACTTACTGAAGTATGGGTGAGGGGCTACTGACAGGAGCAGAAACCATTCCAAGACAGCTGCGTCGCCAGCCTGGGTGGCTGCTCATGAAAGCTGGAACCCTGGAATGCCCTGCACAGCCCGCAGGCAGCTCAGCTGGGCTGGAATCGCGGGAGATTTTACTGCTTATCTGTGCTTGGGGGAGAGACTAGCTTAATGTGTTCCGTTGGTTTCAGGGACTCCTGAAGGTTTAGTGGTTTCTTTCCCCAGCTTAAGGAATTTCCCTGCAGGATGGAATGTGTCACCTCCCTTTAGAACTTTCTGTGTCTTAATTAGCTTCCCCAACGGTGGGTTTTATCCGGGAGGAAATTGTTACCGGACACCCACCTTAGCCAGGGTCTGCAGAAGCAGCCTTCTTGAGGTGTAAGGGAAGACACTTCATCCAGGCAAATCAGCCAAGGCAGGACGCAGGCTCCTGCAGAGTGTACAAAGAGTACCGGGCACTTTGTCAGAGGACTCTGCTGGCCTTAGAGGGCTACATGGTCTGAGTAGGGGCTATATTTTCTTATCTGACATGGAAGGTAGAGTCCTTTAAATATTTTCACACCTTCAGCTGAAGCAGGGCATCTTCTGCAGAGGCCAACATTAAGTCTGCACTGACCGAGTGAGCAAGCACAGGAATGACTTTGCTGACTAGGAGAGACATGTTTGTAATTTTTTTTTACTAATTCTTTGGAAGTTTATACAACATATTTTGGTCAGATTCACCCCCAACTGCTGCCCCTAACTCCTCCCAGGTCCTTCTCTAGCTCAGTCCCTCCCAACTTTGTGTCATTAAAAATAATAACTCACCAGCTCTGATTTGTGCTGTGTATATATTTCTGGGTGTGGGGCATGGTGGATCTACAGGAGCCACACTGTTAAAGAAAACTGACTTTTCTTCCCCATCACCCAGAAGTTATCAGCTATCTGTAGCTCCTCAGTTAGGGGTGGGTTCATGACCCCTTCCCACTCTGTGCTGTGGTGTTGATTGGCCTGATCATGTAAAGACAGCAACAGGTGCTGCCTTGGAGCATTAGATATGGTTTCCAGTTCCAGTGGCACTGTAGACTCTCTGGACCCTCACTCTGCAGACTGTTCCTCTATGGCTAGCTCTGGGTTCAGAAAGGGCAATCCCTTCCCTCCTCCAGTGTGTGTGTGTGCATGTGTGTGTGTGTGTGTTGTTGCAAGTAGGGGGCCGCTTGTTGGTTCCTGATTGCTTAGCCCCAAAATAATCACACAGAAACTGTATTATTTAAATCACTGCTTGGCACATTAGCTCTTGCTTCTTATTGGCTAACTCTTACATCTGAATTTAACCCATTCCTATTAATCTGTGTATCGCCATGTGGCTGTGGTTTACCGGCTAAAGTTCCAGCGTCCGTCTGGCGGGGGCTACATGGCTTCTTTCTGACTCCACCCTTCTTCTCCCAGCATTCAGTCCAGTTCTCCCTGCCTAACTCTGCTCTGCCCTGCCCTGCTCTGCTATAGGCTCAAAGCAGTTCTTTATTCATTAATGGTAACCACAGCATACAGAGAGAAATCCCACAAGTGTGTGTGTGTGTGTGTATGTATGTGTATTGTGTTTGTGTCTGTGTGTATGTGTGCTATATTTGTGTCTTGTATGTGTGTGTTTGCCTGTGTATGTGGTGTGTGTATGCCTGTGTGTGTCTATGTGTGTGTGTGCGCGCGTGTGTGTAAGCTGATTGAATCCAAGGACCAATTCTTGTGATTTCTCCAGCCAGCAAGCCCTAAGTCCTCAGCCCAGTTCTGGAATTGTGTCTAAAGAAAAGCCTTCCAGATAGAGACCTCATAGCCAGGAGGTGGCGCCATAGTTCCAGCGAAGCCCTTTGCAAAGACTGAATTTCTGGAAACTTGTAACTGTACCCAAACTCCTTCCACTCCTCTGTGAGGCTCTGCTCTCAGGGCAGTGATATGCTCTCATCTCATCTCAGAAGAGGGGATTAACGCCACGCTGTAGCTAATGAGAAGGAGGAAAATCTGTTTCAGAAAGCAAAATTCTAAGCCCATTCCTTTCTTCTGCAGGCTGAGAAGGGCCTCCAATGCTGGCAGGGACAGTTTCTCACAGGGGTGGGGAGGGGAGGAAGCTCACAGGCTGAACCTCCCACATAGATCCTGCAAGCCCATTTTCAGAACTAGACAGTTCAGGGACGTTTTTAGTCTCAGTGTAGCATCTTGGTGGTTGTCCCAAAGGCAGCTGGGACTAAAGGAGGAAGGCTCCCCAACCTAAGTTCCCATCATTTCTTCCCCAGCACCCTGTGGTCCAACCTCTGTACTTCTCCCCCATCTTTCAAGGCCCAGTTCCCATCATGCCGCTGGGACCTTCTCCATATTCTGGAAAGCTGAGGTCTCACTATGTAACCCAGGCTGGCCTTGAACTCATGATTCCCCTGCCTCCAACCTCAGCCTCTGGATTTCTGGGTTCCCAGTGTGCACCTCAGGCCTAGCCTGGTCACTGTTGTCTGCCTGTTGCTTCTTGATTCATCTCTGAGGTGGTGATTCCCCTGGGTTCAGCTCTACTTCCCAAGCTTGTGATGTTTCCTCCAAACAGCAAGCACTCGAGGGATATTTATGGATGTTGGAGAGTATAGTAAAACATGTTTGCTCCATATTCAAAGAGCTGGGAGATGTTTAATAGTAAAACATAAAAAGGGAGAGCATGTGGGTCATTACTCTTGCTCTCAGAAAGCTATAGATTATGACTTTAGATCATAATCTATAAACCAGCAGTGTGACTGTATTATTATTATTAGAAGCAGCATTAATAACAGCACATTTATCGAGTGCCTGATGTGTAGTGTTCACTGTGCTATGCGTTTTATATATGTTCTTCATTTACTTTTCCCAACTAAACACTGGGAGGTGATTTTGAATTTTCCATCCTGGGAAAACCAAGGCTTGGAAGATTGAATAACCTGCTTGAGTACTTAGTACTGGCCAGTCTTGGGGATGAGGTTAGTACTAGTTAAGATCTAAAATTAGGTTAGTACTGGTTAAGGTCTAGAATTTAGTTAGTACTGGTTAAAATCTGGGATTTGGTTAGTACTGGTTAAAATCTGTGATTTGTTTAGTACTGGCCAGGCTATGGATTAGGTTAGTATTGGCTAAGATCTGGGATTTGGTTAGCATTGATCAAAATCTGGGTTTAGGTTAGTACTGGTTAAGATTTAGGTTAAGTTAGTACTGGCCAAGGTTTGTGGGACTAGACAAACCCACATTGCTTTCCAAGGCCTCTTTGTCTGATGGGATCAGGACTCACAAGGGCCTCTTGAAGCCTGCAGGGTTGTACCTCCTCAGATTTAATTCTGGAAGGGCTCAGGAGTCCTGCTATGTGGTTGGAGAGACAGTTGCCCGAGGAATGGCAAGAAGCCAGCACCCTGGGAAGCTTGGTTGAAGTGAAGTCCTGCATTGTCTTTTAGTAAGCTGCAGACTTGATCGGCAGAGCTAGTGAGAGGAAACGGCCCATGCCTATTCCGCATGATTTCGAGGGAGTGGGTGGGGTGCCGGGTAGTCACCTGGGTGATTTTCTTCCTGGCACATATCTCCTTCTCTGGCCTATCACAAATATCACCAGTAGTCTTTATTTGCCCTGAGTTTAAAATGTTTTTGTGTCTCAGCATCTTCCATGATCCATCAAACCTTTTAAAAGATTAAGAGAGAAAGGGAGGAGGGGAGGGGAGGGTATGGGAGAGGAAGAGAGAATATTCAGCCTCTGTATTTGAACAATAAAGTCTTCAGGACCCTGATATCCACCCCTCTTGGACATCCTAGCTCCTGGAAGTTGATACTCTTTCAGGGGGGTCCAAAAGGCCACAGTCTATTTAGCAAACACAACAGGTGTTGCTGGCAGTGACCAGAGAAGGGAAGCCATTCTTCAGTAACATCTTTACTCAGCCAACTATCCTGAAGATGGAAATGCGTTTCCTAGAGAAGCAAGACTCCAGCTTGACTCTGAACATTTCCTTGGTGAGAAAAACCATCTTAAAGAGTGGTGATAGGAAGCTCCCAGAGCTCTCTGATGCTGGAAATCCCTTCTGCAGAGAACAGGAGCTGTGTCCTATCACGAAACATTAAGCTGAGGTCGCAAGGTCCTGGAAGAGTAAATGGCTGATATCTTTCTTTGTGGAGAACAACCTGATGTGGAAGAAAGGCAGAGCAAGAGGAACCCGAGGATGCTGAACGCCTGAGAGCAGGCAGGTGTGGGAAGCAGGCCAGGCATCGGTGATGTCTTTGCACTTGGATGGCAGCTGTTGCAAATGTATTACAGCTTGCCCATACTCAGGCCTCTAGTGTGCGGGTGACCCTGTAAGTACTTAGTAGCTTCCTGAGTTGCTCTTCTAGAGTGACTCACATTTGACTGTCTGTGTAACTTCAGAAAGGCATGCAGAATGTCTTGAACTGGGCTGTAATGGGCTGGACAATGGTCCTTGAAGGTGGCCAGGCTCCAATTGCTGAACCCAGAATAACTTATGCAGAAAAGGAGCCCGAGGAGGCCCCTTAAATTAAGGATGTTGATATGGGAAGACTATGTTGACCTATCTAGGTGGTCTCTAAACATAACCACAAGTTTCTTTGTAAGAGGAAGGGAGTTGGAGACTTAGTTCCAAATAGAGAACAGGCCGGCAATGGAGCAGAGTGGAGAGAAGCTATTAAGGCTGACTTTGATGATGGAGGAAGGGACCATGATCCAAGGAATGCAGCTGTTCAGGTTGTAAAACCAAGGAAGTGATTGTCCCCATGAGCCTCTAGAAGAGTGTGATGTTACCAACATGTTGGTTTCATCCAGCAGAAACCAGTTTTGGTTCGTGACTTCTAGAATTCTAAGGAAATAACTAGATGTTGTTATAAGCCAGTTTGCAGCAATCTGTTATATCAGCAATAAGGAGATAATACATGGACAAGAGTGAGAATTTGCATGCATGGGATCCCGGCCCACAGAAGCTTGCAATTTAGAAAGTATTTTAATCAAGTTCTCTAGAAAGAAGGAGCTCACAGAAGACAGGTATACAGAGAAACAAGAAGGGTCTCATTTACCAGGGGAATCAGAATATGTGATTATGGAGGCAGAAGAGGTTCATGATAGGTTGTCTAAGAGATGGAGAACCAGGCAAACAGGTCCAAGTTCAAAGGCTCCAGAGCCAGGGAAGCTGACGATGTAACTTTTGGTCCTGGAGGATGGGTACACTGGAGTCTAAAAGCCAGAGAACCTGAAACTTTTTCATCCACTCTGGAGGGGTGTGCGGAATGAGGAGAAGAGAGGGAGGGAGAATCCTTCCTCTGCCTTTTTGTTCTGTCTGGAATTCCAGCAGATTCTGTAGCGCTGATCACAGTGAAGGCAGAGCTTCTCCTCTCAGTCCACAAACTCGCTTGTCAATCTTTAGTGGAAACACCCAGCAGATGCAGCTGGGAGAGCAAAGCCGCCCGATGTTCCCCTTCAATAGAAAAAGAAGGAGTTCCCTGGAAAGACAAGTATTCCGTGCTCTCTCTCATCTGGGGGCTTCTAGTTCCAAATCTTCAGATGAGAGTATATACTCTAGAGTGACTGCAGAAACCGGGAGAGTCAGAAGGGCTCACTGTGTGGGGGAGCCAGCAATAGAGAGGGCTCTGGCAGTGCACAAATGCTCTGAAGGGGATGGGAGACATGGGCAGCTCTAATTAGGGAGGGGTAGGCAGGTAAACACAAAAGAAGAAGAGGGGAGGGTAAAATACCAGCAAGGATGTCTGTAGTGGCTTGAATGTAACTGGTCCCCATAATCTTATATGGAGTGGCATTATTAGGAGGTGTGGCTTTGTTGGAGTGAGTGTAGTCTTGTTGGGGGAAGTGTGTCACTGTGGGGGTGGGCTTTGAAGTTTCCTATGCTCAGGATGCTGTCCAGTGTCTCAGTTGACTTCCTGTTGCCCGCAAGATGTCGAATTCTCAGCTGCTATGCCAGCACTATGTCTGCCTGCACACCATCACGCTCCCTATCATGATGATAATGGACTGGACTTTTGAAACTGTACGCGAGTCACGCCAATTAAATGTTTTCTTTGTCAGAGTTGCCATGGTCATGGTGTCTTTTCACAGCAATAGAAACCCTGACCAAGACAATCTCTTAAAAAGGCATAAGGAATCATATTATTAACCAGTTACCTAAGTTGGTACATAGATATACATATATAGTTTAAATGAAAATTTTCCATCTGGGGTGACAGTGTTTCCTTCCCCCAAGAGTAATATACCATCTAACTAAAACTCCAACTCTAGGCATGAGAGGTCCTCTTTTGAGTTGATGGTCAAGGATGTCCAAGAGACTCCCAAAACATTATAGACTATTGCTATTGTCCTTGGTTGCCCTTAGAGATGGAAGGTAAGTCCCTATTGCTAAAGACGCCATGCACTTTTGAAATAGGACTCAGAAACCCCTGAGCTAGCTCTGACCTGAACGTCTTCTCTCTGAGCACTAGTTTTTGTGGCACCAGAAGGGTTCACACATCTCCAAAGGAGAGAGGCAACCAACATTACCACTAAGATATGATTCCTACAAACCACAACAAAGGCCAGCACAGCATGATGACCTTAACAGAACCCTAGTAACATACAGACCTTGGTGGAAACCAACAGCTCTGTAATTGGACTTAAGACACACTCAATAAGAAGGAACTCATGCCTGGTACTGGAAACCTAGCCAACTACTCAGAGCTCTTGAAGAGATGGATCTTGGAGGAGAAGTTGTAACCACCATTTTACTAGACAAGCATAATCACTACCTCTATTCTAAGTATTTGTCCTCATACCCACAGAGCAGTGTGGTTCTCACCCTTCATTAAGGAAACTTCTCTTTGCAATAGATGGGAAGCAGGATAGAAAACCACAACTAATCAAACTGCAGAGGTGTGGAGCCCAGACCTAAATGATACAGCCATAACACAAGTCCTGCACCTAAAGATCAAGGGCCATAGCAGAAGATGGGAGCAGAAAGATTTAAGAGCCAGAGAAATAAGGACTTTGCTGTGAGATTGTGTTTCCCACTGATATCGGAAACTACACCTATAAAGTCTCACCAATATGACTACCTAAACATGACCTGAACAAGGGCAATACCAGTAAAGATTGCTAATGTGGACAGGGGAAAGACCATGAGGCCTCAACCCAAACTACAGTACCTAAAAAATGTTGAGAGCAGGAGAAAGTCTTCCCCAGGGAAGAGCACCCTGATTGGTTATCCAATACCAAATAATCAGTCTTGAAAAGAAAAACATACAAGTAACATTGTATGTACTAAGCAAGGTGTATTTATGTATTTAGGAACACACACAGACACGCTCATACACACACAATTTAAGAAAGAGAGACCATGGGTTCTAAAGAGACTAAGTGGAGGGATACATGGGAGGGCGTAGAGAGAGGAAAAAGAAAGAGGATATGATGTAACTATATTATACTTTCAAAAAAGTAAAAAATTCTTAAAAAACAAACATGAGTTATACCTCTTAATAAAAAAATAAAAAGGAAAAAGAAAAAGAACGGGTCCCATGCTTACTGCAGCATTGGAAGCAATGCTGCTTTTCCAGCTCCCGAGTCCCTTATAGCATCAGGGGCACCCTGACCCAGTGATCCCAGGAAGTAAGGTGAGAGTCGCAGCAAACTTGGAATGCTATCTTGTTTAGAGGTGTTGTTCTTCCCCTGCTCCCCAATGGTGCAGAGCAGTGATTTAAGAGATTTAGTCTCAGAGAAGCTAGAGTCTACATCCTGGTGTTGCCATGTTATTTGTCCTTGAGAGTGTCATTTGAGCTCAACTTCCATGGTCATATCATAAAATGGAGCTAAGAACACAGGTTGTTGTAAGCTAAAGTCATGGTCAGATTAACATAGTCCCCAAAAGTATAAGTATAATGACTCTAAGTGACCAGAAAAATGATGACGAATTAGTAAAATATTTGAATTCTATATTGTTTAGGGGGAAACTGTAACTATTGTATTTTGCAGGTGGAGATGGAAGGTCAGAGAATTATGTACACAGAAACTCTTTGTCTAGGCTGTTGTATAAGCCTGAGGTTGACTGTGGTCTGCCTGGCAGTCAGAGCTTCCTACTATCAGAAGGATGTTCTGTGATATGATCTAAGCCTCTATTCTCATAGTATCAATGACCACAGTCCGCCACTTCATCTCTGGTCTTTAGTTCTCCTCCTTCCAGAGATGGGAGGAGGCAGAGCCAGGGATTAGGCACAGGAAGAGAAATGGAAAAGTGATTGCTCTTAAATGAGCCTGGCATGGATTTTATTGACATTAGGTAAGCAGACTCTGGATTCTTAGTGATGTCATCTGCTGTATCATAAGGGATAATGGTATTTACAAAGAGCCTTGATGATACTGAAGGACCAGCAGCTCATTTTCCTTGAGTACAGTTGAGCTTCTTTGTGCAGAACCACAAACAAACAAACAAACAAACAAAAAAGGCAACACCCAGAGTCCATAGGACCCAACCAGGGTGTGTTGAGAGTGCACACACATATGACTGAGGGAGCATGGAGTGAGCATGTAAGTACCTGTGCCCAAGAGGGCTGGCATATGTGCTATGCCCTCTGCTGTCTTGGGCTAAGATTCCTAGGAACAGCAGAGGGGGACAGAGAGAAGGGCGGTGAGGAAGAAAATGCAGATTGAAGGTTGGGCTGAGCTCTGCTGGAATGATGAGGTTCAGGGATGGGATAGGCACCATTAACTGGGGTGCTATCTGCCTCCACATCTGCACGTGCTCACACTTCAGGGCGGCTGCTGTGCTTTGGATGTTGTCTGTTTCCACATGTGAAGAAAAGGCTAATCCCCGAGGTGACACTATTGGGACATGGGAAAAACCTTAGAAATGAGAGTCTGGTGGGTGTCCTGGAGATCACCGAGGACATGCCCTTGAGGGAGTGTGAGACCCTGGTTCCTTCCTTTTCTCTTTCACTGCCTGACTCCTAGCTGTGCTGGCTTCCAGAGGTTCAGGCAATGATCCTTCCCGGTCTTGGACTGGAAGCTCAGAAACTGTGAGCCAAAACTAACGCTTTTTATCTTTTGACATTGGTCTCAGTGATTTTGCTATATTAATCCAAAGCTGATGATACAGCAGCTGATCATGCTGCCAGGGGCATTTCAGAGGCAGAGGGTGAATGAAGAAGCCTGTTGGGGGTGATGGGGAAAGCTTGCGGGAGAGCGGGGAGGCAAGGGCTATCTCATTATGTTTTCTTATCATTGGTAGCTTAAGCAAGGGAGGATAAAGTAACTGAGATGAAAAAAACAAACAAACAACCACAAGACCCATCCTTTTACCAGGATATTTGTTTTCATTGTTGAAATCTCACTCATGAAATTACTACAAGTGTATTCTATACATAGGTAACTCTGAGTAGAGAGACCTGGTGGGTTTTGTTCAAGCTTGGAACTGTTTAGACCTGTTCCAAGCTAATTGTAATATCAAAAGAGTGACATTGGCCAGGATCTCTTAGTGTTGGAGACGGTACTAGAAGAAGCAGGAGGTCATGAATATAACATGAGTTCTTGTTCTTAAGAAGGCATCATAGCACAGTGGGGAAGCGGGCTTGTGCCAGTCAGGAGGCAGCAGAGTTCATTTCCACCAACCTCTGCCTCTACAAACTTACTCTCTTAGCGTCAAAACGGGACTGAGAGTGACTTCTCTATGGGAATGACATCAGAATAAAAGGAGACAATGAATGTAAACAGAATGGAAAAAAGCCCGGCACTTGTTGAAAATGGTGGCTCTAGGAAGAAGTTGTGAGTGTCCCACGGTGTCTGTGTTCTTGCCTGCTCCACGCTGAAGGGAGGAGGCTTCCCAGAGAACAACTTGCTTCCAGAAGCCTTAGAGCTGATCTAAGAAGACAGGAAAAGATGAGAGAAAATGAGTATTTTGAGTAAGCATTAGAATGAGAAACGAGTTCAGGCATCTGGCTTCTTAGGAATAGTTCTTACTAAAACGGAGCACTGCTCATGTGAGAGAAGAGTTGATGGAGGTTAACCCTCATGCCCTGTCTCTGGGCCGTGTTTCAAGGATGGCAGCACCCCTCAAATTGCTTAATAAATCGAGTTATTGATATTCACTGTTAGCGTGAGATCCACCGCTGCCTCATTTTTGGAAATAACTTTTTCAGCGCGTGCCATGTGGTAGTCTTGACCCAGCAATTCCCTTCTAGGCATCTACCCTTCAGAATGGCTGAGCGAATACAGGCATGTGCAAAGGCTTGTTGCAGTAGTCTCTGGAGCAGCGGGTCAGGGAAACCAGCTACTCCAGAGAACAGGTGCATCATGTTGTGGACTGTAATGACGAACACAGCTCTGGGAGTCACTAAGCCACAGGCCACAAACATATCTGACCTTTTGACGTGTGACATAATGCTGTCATCTACAAAGCCCACACTTGAGAACTATTTGAGTTGCAAAAATGTCTTACGTTTAAAACATCGAGAATGTGTGTTTGTTTTACTATTTATTGTGTGTGTGCGCGTGCGGGGCAACTGGTGTCTTGCTGCATCACTGTCTTGCTTTGAGACAGCGTCTCTCTCTTAATGTGGAATTAAGCTGTCAGCCTGCAAACCCCAGAGCGCTTACTTTCCCTCTTGCCTCACCCCCGACACAGCAAACACTCCATGGTTTTGCATTGGGCTACGCTCATAGATAACCTTGGTCAAATTCCCAAGGGCTATGGGTTGGGTAAGCCTGTTAGAGTATGATTCCAGTTATGAAGATGACATCATAGATATTTGCATGTGTGAACAGAGAGATGGGCCCCAAGATCACCGATGGGAACTAGACAATGTTAAACCGAGGTGTATGTATTGTTTCAAATGAAAGAACGTTGTTTGCAAATGGAAGGAGGAGAAGGAGTAACATGTATTTTCTTGACAGGAGTGGTCTCACTACAGTTTTAACATATATTGGTTCTAACATATATTGATTTTTAAGTGATAGTACTAATTTTATGAAAATAGCATGATCACTGCATAAAAGCCTAAATGGGGTTATTCATATCTTGACTTATGGCTATTGATTTAAAATATAGCCTTTAGTCATGATTATTGAATATTGATTTTCCCATTTTCTTATGCTTTTAGATCAATCTCCCTATTCATATCAAAATCGATGTTTGGGTGACCTATTAAAATTTTCTGTTCTTTTCTTGTGTTTGATTCTCCATAATGTTTTCTTTTTTTCATAAATAAAAATTGACTATGTTCTTGCTTTTAACATTTTACCTTCCATGCTGCTGTGATGTTTAAATTTGCCACATTGCCTCTGTTATCCTCATACCTGTATCTTAGCTCACAGTCCACACTCAGAATCCAGAGTGTCAATACAAATTTCTTCTTTATGTCCTTAGATGCTAGGTGTCCCAGGTCCATGGTGGAAGGAGCTCAGAAGCTGTCTCCACTGCAGTGTGTTCTTTTTCACCTTCTTTGGGTACATGCTAAAGAAACCTGCATCCTAGGCAGTCAGGAAGCTGGGGATACTTAAGAGTGGCTAGTCTCCCATGGGCTCTCCAAGGCAAGCACATCTAGAGAAGGTAAACAGGCCGAGAGAAAAAGGTATCTGTCTTTCTGTTGCAGTTTATGAGATTGTGGATAGACAGAGGTTTGCCAGGCCCTGGTAGAGGGATCATCCAGGCAGGAAGGCTGGCTAGAGAGAAGGCAGAGGTAGGGAGGGTGGGGCCACATAGCTTCAGGCTGGAGAACATTTTTGTCTTGGTTTCTTTGTAAAAGGTGCTTGACTTGGGATTCTCTCTCTCTCTCTCTCTCTCTCTCTCTCTCTCTCTCTCTCTCTCT
>JABTXL010001359.1:7015061-7032857 GCA_025134845.1 Neodon shergylaensis
TCTTCTTCTTCTTCTTCTTCTTCTTCTTCTTCTTCTTCTTCTTCTTCCTCTTCCTCTTCCTCTTCCTCTTTTCTTCTTCCTCTTCCTCTTCTCCTCCTCCTCCTCATTTTCTTTTTTTTCTTCAGAGACAGGGTTTCTCAGTATAACAATTCTGGCCTCAAATTCACAGAGATCCACCTGTCTCTGCCTCTTGAGTGCTGGGATTAAAGGCGTGTGCCACAACCATTAGGCCAAAACCCTCTTCTTAAGTAAACTCTACATCCAAGCTCTCTTTGCATGACATGTTCAGTTTCCCCTCCGTGTTCCTCTCCCACCATGGGACCCACTGAGGTCCCTGTTGTGCTGTAATCTTTCTAAGATATCCGTGGTCTTCGAGTTGAGGGATCATTTTGTCACATACACTTTGTATGCTTTTATTTTTCATGGAGAGAAAAGAGTTTCATACTTGTTCCATTTAAACACAATTCTTTTACTTCAGAAACAGTCCTTGTTACTTGTCTGGACCAAAAGATTTTTTTGGTAGTTGTTTTCAGCATGGTTTATCTGATGCAATACAAGGTCAGCTAGCCTCTGAGCACAGGTTTTCTTTGCCGTTTCTCGCTCCTTCTTGTAGGAAATCAATGGTGCCCGTCAGTGGGCCCTTGTGGAAAAGCCCTTGTTACCATGGAGAGAAGCTGTTCTTTCTGATCAAAGCGCTCCATAGTGTTCAGTCTTCTGTGTCCATGGGCTCTGAAGGCTTCAGGGATAATGTTTAGTCTACCAGCAGAAGTGTTGGGCAGGATGTCTGATTCGAAAAGCCTGCTGATTATTGTCTTTATAAATAAGCCCTACAACAGCCATTCAGTAGTAAGAGGTCACCCAGCGCCTAGCCGGAAGAGAGGCACACAGTTGGTGCAAGATGGTCTAGCAGGAAGAGATGAACACAGTGCCCCCCTCCCGCCCCCGCCACCCTCTCCCCACTCGCCCAATTGGTGCAAGCTGGCTAGGGAAAGACCTGAGCAGGACCGAGGCCACTCAGGTCTGCAGTGAAGCCACCAGATAGACAGGCAAGGCTGGGAACATTCCTATGGAGCTTTCTGACTCAGCAGGGGTTGCTGAAGGGACCAGAGGAGAATTAACAAGTGCTGGGCATCTCTCCTCTGTGCGGGAGCTGGGTGGTTTGCAGACATTATCTCATTTGATCTTGGCAGTGACATTGTGAGTCACTAACTTCACCCCCATTCTCACGAGGAGACAGGGCCTCTGAGCAGTTAAGTAACAAAGAGCATGTATGTCCAAGGTGACACAGAGTGCGTGAACACACGGAGACTCTGGGGACCGAAAGGACTGGAAAATGATGCTAATAAAAGGCTGTAGGCAATTCTCTGTGGGTGAATCCCCTGTAACCTTACTAGCCTCCCCCCACCCGCAACTATGACATAAAAATCAAGGACTTAAAACCTGGGAGGAGCTTTTTATTTAGCTCAGTCCCTCATCAAACAGGGAGCTAAGTGAGCCAGAGGAGTTTAAGCTCAGTAGAAGCGCAGACAGGCTAGCTGTGGTAGCAAGGGGGGGGGGGGCACTCCATGGTCATGGAGGGGAGAGGCTGGGGTGAGGGGACTTCCAGGTTTCTGCTCGCTTTCCAGGGTAAGATGTGAGGGTGTTGGTTCCCCAACTCTGGGAAAATAGGACATCAGATGAGATATGAATTCTTTCTTCTCCAACAGGGCTCCATGATGTGAATTTCAGCCCAGGGAAGAGACCATGCTTGGCCACAGGGATGTCTTCAAGCCTTCAGGGAGATCATCCAAGCTGGGGACTTCCTGGTTTGGGTCTGAGGAGGCCTGCCCCTGAGAACACAGTCCTCAGCTTCTTTGTGTTGCTTGTCTGGAAGCTACTTTTGTGCAAAGGGCCTTAGAAATAGCTTCTGGTTAGATAAGAAGAGAAAATACAAGACAACGTATCTCAGTCCTTGTCTGTAAAACAGGAACTGAGCAGGACATTTTAAACTACTATTCCACCAACTCCGATTTCCCCTATTAGTGGGGTTAATCAGTACCTCATTGGTTTATTAGTCTTCGGGCCTGGAGACATGTGTCCCTGTCCTGAGTCTAATGGAAGTGAGTTCCCTCACTGTCTGTGGCCCACATGTAAGGTACTCGATACCAGGGCAATACTGCTTCCTCAGCATGTGGCCATTACAGTCTTTTCTCTAATCTATATGGTTAGGTGAATAAGTTTAGAACCACTTCTCAGGACCTGGTCCTTCGAATGGCAGAGACATACGAGGTAGAGATGAAAAGAATTCTGTTTTTTAGCCCCATTGCCCTCGGGGGGTGTTGCATGTGCTCCTGTAAAGCACGCTGCTGTGCTATACACGGCTCAGACATATTCATTCTGTTTATGCACTTGTCGACAAGCATTTTTTTTTTGTTCTAAGACCGATGAACCCTCAGTAAGAGGCTCTTGCTTTTCTACTGCATCCCGCACAGGCCCTGCCTCGCGGCTGGTTACGCAAAAGTCTGCAGATTTATGACTCGTCCTGGTTTTCAGCTTCAAGGGTCCTTTAAAGTTAATCCAGGCCTGCCACTGTCCTCAGATGCCCACTTAGAGGCTTGAAACCTGCAGGAGCAGGCAGCGTGTGTCCCACCCCACTTCCCACTTGCTGCAGATATTAGATTGGACTATGAATCTCTGGGATTTCAAGAGATTCAGACTTAATGGCCCAGCTCTGGCTCATGTCTATAAAAGTCAGGGAACCTTAGCTAAGCTAGTTGGCACAGCTGGCCGGGAGATCCACAGAGAAACGGGTCTCAGGGCTGCAGGGAGGAGGGGATGGAGCCTAGGTCCTTCTGTGGGCAGCCCCAGAGAGCTGAGGCAGCCCACCAGTGAGAATCCAGCAAGCAGGCTATGCTCTTCAATCTCACTTCCTCCAAGGACCCAGCAGGGAACTGGGGGCTTTACTGGATGAAGCCTGAAATAATTTCTTTCCAGCGAAAGGACACCTCCTCCCAGTGGGAGGAAGGGAGTTAACGTTGTGTCAAGGCCTCAGTTTCTGGGGTGGAATGGCCAGAAGTGGCGCATGGGGAGCCGCCAGTTCAGGAAGATTTGAGGGCCGTCTGTGGGAAAGACTTGGCCTGGCCACTTGTTAGTTCATGACCTTGGATGGACACTTCTTTTCTGGGCTTCAGTTGCCTTTCCTTTGAAGCTGGGGGCAGGAATGCCTTCCTAATGGAGCGGTGATGAGGACAGAAGGGTGGTATTTTTGAAGGGCTTGGCTGAGGGCAGGGGCTTGGTGTTGTGGAACAGAAGTGATGGCATCCATGTTATAGGTGAATGAGCAGAGCTGTGAACATGTGACCTTATTCAAGGTTGCAGACCAATGAGAGTGGGCTGGCTCTTCTGCCTGTTTGTGAGTCTCAGGCTCTGCGAGCTGAGATTTTTCCAGAGTTTGTTCTGTATTTTCTCCCCTGCCCTGGAGGCTGCCTTTGTGGTGTGTGTGTGTGTGTGTAGGGGATGAGGTAGAAGCCACTTTCCCCAAAACACCAGAAGCCAGGCTTGCTGTTTATCCTTATAGAGGCTGATGGCTCCAAAGCAAGATGGTCTCCTAACTGAACAGAAGTCCTGGATTTCTCAGCAGGTAGATGGACTCACAGGTCACAGACTGGCTGGTCTGTCCCGAGGCTCTGCCCACTGCCATGGTACACAGCCCTTCGTCTCCTGGATCCTGCTCACATTCTAGGGCTTTTCACCAATAGAACAAATGGCCTTGGGAGATGTTGAAAGTGGGGAAGTCTGTGTATCTCCTCTCCCTAAGGTAGGAACTGCTTTGTTTCAGGAAGCTAATAAAATTTGCTTTAGGAAAATAGGATTTCAACTGTAATTCACTGGCTTTCGGGTCACTCCCTGTAGACTGGCCTGGCTTTCCTCAGAGGCTTAATTCAGGAAGAACCCCACTGTCCAATATTAGGCTGTTGTGGGTTATTTGTACACTGTGTGAAGATGTTTTGCTGTGACTGGTTTAATGAAAAGCTGAATGGCAAATAGCTAGGCAGGAGAGGATAGGTGGGACTTCCCGTCAAAGACAGAACTCTGGGAAGAAGAGAGGTGGAATTGCCAAGCAGATGTAGAGGAACCAGGATGGACGGTGTAGAGATAAGGTAATAAGTCTCATGGAAGAATGTAGATTTAAAAGTCTGAGTTAATTTAAGTTATAAGAGCTAGTTAGGAACAAGCCTAAGCGAAGGCCAAGCTTTCACAATTAATAATAAGTCTCTGTGTTGTTATTTGTGAGCTGGAGGCCCAAAGGAAAATATGGCTACAGTAGACTCTGTCCTAGGTCAGATTCAGGATGCTGTAGGTCTCTGTAGAAGGAAGGTTCTGGTACCTGTATGTGGTGTACCGTGCCCGTCTGCACTCTATGCGCCATCATACAGTTCGTGAACCGAGCAAGGGGATGGAGATTGAAACACACAAAGACTCACAGACAGAGACACAGGTCATCCTTGATGCCAGAACCCTTGAAACAGGAATGCCCCAAGAATGCCCCCTTTAGTGTGTTCAGAGGCAGCTTATATAGGGATAGCCACACCCCAGCCAAACCCACCAGAAACCACTCTCCTGCCATCAGGAACTCCTGAGGGTCTCGTGTTCAGAGCAGCTGTAGACACTCAGATCAGGGGAAAACAAATTGTTTACAAGAAATTCAGGATCTGGGGGTTCACAGCTCCCAACATCTGTGCAGGCAGAGGGGACTACGCGTGTCATGGCTTTTAAGTGCTGAGGAGGACCAGAGAGTATAATGGAATGGTGGGATGGCTCTTGTGGAGCAATCCTGACACCAGGGTCTTTGTAAATCCCTTTCCTTAGTTCTCAAGATGAGCGTGTAAGGTGTCATTAATTTGTATTTACTGACTAGGAAACCGAGGGTCAGAGATGTGGATGACTAAGATGGTTCTCATTCATTCATTCATTCATTCATTCAACAACTGCTTACTGTCTTAGTGTGGGTTCCACGGAAGCCTTGCTGAAGCAGGGGTTTCGCTGCATGTGGTTTATAGAGGGCGTGTTCCAAGAGGCTCCTGCAAGGAGATGAGAGAGAAACAGGAAGGCCATGGAAAAGAGCTAAGCAAGGATGGGATTCCTGGCCTTCATTGGGATCTCAAGGCTTTTTATAGCAAAAATAATATCAAAGAGCTGTCCTATTTAGAGACAGGAGGCTGGGTTCTTGTGACCCTGTATTCGCCAGCTTCTGAGCCCTGAGGGTCGTGGTTCAATGTCACTAAGTGAGGCACTTCCTGTCAGCCAAAGGTGATCGTCAAGAAAGAGCCACAGGTATGAGCTGACTCACCAGTAGGGAGCTGAAGGCAAGTGTCTGGACACCTCAGTCTGCCTAGGCTGCTGCCCTCCTGGGCTTCAGGACTTTCTCCTCTGGGAGAGTCCTGGGAAAGCTGGCTTAGTTGTTTGTAGTCTCTGACAATGACGGAGCAAGTGGGGAGCCAGCAAGGTTTCTCATATCTTTTAAGGTCTTTGTATTTCTTTTCTTCTTGCTATCATCAACTACCTGAAGTAGTAACCTAAGGGAAGAAAGGTTTATTTTACCCCACAGTGGGGGAACTATAGTCCATCATGGCAGGGAGGTCCCTTGAGGCCGTGGCAGGGGGGGAGTCACTTTGCTCACACCTGGGTGAGCCAGGAAGCAGAAAAAGACTGAATGCTGGTGCTCATTTGTCCTCTTGCCCTCAGCCAGCTGAGACTCTCAGTCCATAGGATGGTGTAGCCCACATGGAGGACAGGCTTTCCCACATGGGTTAAACCACTCTGGAAAAGCCCTAAAAGACACACCCGGGGGCATGTCTCCTAGGGGATCCCCAATTCAGTCTATTGGCCATGAAGATTGACCACCATCACAGTGCTGATGTGTGAAATCCTGTCCATGATATGGTGTAGTAATCAGGGGGTCTAGGCTCTGAGGTCCACACTTGAGTTGCAAAAGCCTACAAAGGTGAGCATGGCTACCCAGGGCACAAGGAGGCTCTGGGCGCTCGGGGATTCAGAGATGATCCATCGGAACGTAGGGGTGGAATGTGGGGAGGAGACAGCTTTCCCAAAGGGAACAATAGCCTGCAAAGATGTGGCAGCAAGGAAGGACTTAGCCAGCTGAAGATTCCGATCAACGTTCCAATCAGGGAAATGACAGATGGAAGAGACAGAAGGCCAATGAAGGAAATGCATGAGATGTCTACACGTGGCTCTGGAACTGCCTTGTGCATTATGTCATTCATGTTGAGAAACAAATTGCCAAAGTAGTTTATGGCTCAAATGAGTTTGTTTTTCATCTCATAATTGCTGGGGCCATTATTTCGGAGCATTATAGCAGGGTTCTGACTTGGGGTTTCTTCTGAGGTTGAAGACGTGATGTTACCCTCATAGCCGCTGACGCTATGGCTATGTCTGGAGGCCCCACTTCTGCTGCCCATTCAATGGCCATGAGTGAGGGTCTTCAGTTCTTCTCTGGCTGTTGGAAGCTGGCCTCAGTTACTTACCATGTGGCCCTTTATACAGGCCTGGTTGACTGTCCTTTGTTATGGCAACTGACTTCTCTCCGTGCAGGTCACCCAAGAGAAGGTGAGGCAGCTGCAGCAGAACCTTGAAGGCATGCCCTCACACGCCACGCTGGTTCCCACCAGTCTGTATCGCAAGTATCAGAAGCAAGGTACTAACGCAGTTCCGCATATGAGGAGAGGAGAATTTGGGTTGATCTCTGAAGGGAGACGTGTCAAAGAATCTGCGAGCATATTTTGAGTCTACCACACGTCAGGGTTGACTGGATCCAAGGGCAGAACGGAGTCTGCCAACCTTCCCCTCTCATCTGGGTTTCTATCTCTCACACTGATGTCTTCTCACACTGGTTCCCCCCACCCAGTGGTCACATATTAATGCTGATGGAGGGAGAATTCCCACAGACCACGATGTCTATTACATGAGGTAAAGGTAGCAAAAAACTACAAAGACGACAAGCGAAGGATGTGGTGCTTCTTGGCTGGCTCCAGTTGTGGGGCTGATTGGAATGTTGACGGGCATGAGAGGCCTGGTGTCATCAGGGAGTGACACAGCTAGAAAGATCCCAAGGCTGTGATAGTGGAGGCCTCCAAGGCCACATGGAGGAGCCAGTATCTATTCTGAAGCACCAACATCAGAGCAGGGGCATGGCATGATCGTGTCTATTTGTGGAACGATTATCCTGGCAGCAATCGAGAGCCGGATTCAAGCAGGCTGATAGGAGGCAAAAAATGCTGGCTCAGAAACGATTTCAGCAATTCAGTTAGGGAAAAAAATTAGTAAGAATTTTAAACGTCACCACTGTGGTAGAATTTTCCTTACCCTTGCTTGAGTGTTGGGAGAAGATTTCAGAAAGGAAAAATTTCTCAGGCTGTTTATCAGCTACTTGTTAGAACACTGTGGCTGTTCCCACAAAGCCCTCGTGGCCCTCATTTGCTCTGTGAGTGTTTATGAGCTGCTCAGACACATCAGCAGCCAAGCCAAAGGAACGAGTTTGTCATGGTAAAGTGTCAGGCATCTTGGCAGGGTAGTTGGGAAGAAGAGCTTTTTTTTGCACAGAAACGATAACTGTTTTCTTGCCCTATGCACGAACTGTCTTCTCCCATGGTGATTAAATGTTAGGGACCTCTGCTTTTGTATCTTTTTATATTTTAACCTCACAACCCCTGTGAGGTTATCTTATCTGACCATCAAGAGCCTGGTCTTCTGAGGGCAACTGCCAATCTACCTATGGCCTCAACACCAGTCCCAGGCTTATAAAACTTGGTAAAGCAGGGCACCAGCAGCAGCAGGAAAAGCAGTGGACAATGCTGCAGGCTCTCTTCTAAGTGTTCTGTAAATAGTATCCCCTTTGAGTCTCACAACAGCTGCTCAAGTAAGCGCTGCCTGGCACCCACTTCACAGCTGGGAAAACAGAGGCCTGAAGAAGTCAGGCACACGGGACAGAGTCACAGACTAGGTAGGAACGGTTCTTGCTGTGTTGTTCTGTCTCCACTGTCACAAAGATTCTAGAGCAGGAAGGAGCCTTGGAGACAGATTGGTGGATGTGGGCTGCTGTACCGTATGCTCCGTGGCAGGCAGAGGGGTATGCTTGTGAACTAGCCACCTGGGAACACTTGCTTTTCTATGAGTCTCCAGGCAAGATTAGGATTTCAACCATTGTTGTTTCCCCTTGGGAAATATTTAATAAGAAATAGGACGAAAAGATGGGAATGACAAAACCCAAACCCAAACGAAAACAACGTATCCCTGGAAAACATAATAACAACAA
This sequence comes from Neodon shergylaensis, assembly GCA_025134845.1. NCBI lineage: Eukaryota > Metazoa > Chordata > Mammalia > Rodentia > Cricetidae > Neodon > Neodon shergylaensis. The sequence goes on from JABTXL010001359.1 coordinate 7,023,373, forward strand.
TAATGAAATCAATGATACAATGTTAGACAGGAGATTGCAGTAATATGTCCTACCCTTTCCCCTCTGCATTGAGAAGAGACTCAGTAGAATCCTGAGAAATCCCAACCCCAGTGAGGTCATTACAAACAGAGCTTTCTGCATTCCTGGCTGTCCTCCTGGGCATGGCAAGGTCACACACACCTGCTCCTTTGATAATAAATGTGCCCTGGTGTGGCTGGTGCTGGAGTTGTGGCACTGGCTCACTTCTCTGCAGGAGATTTTAAGAGTTAGTGTGTGATAACCGGTGTCCTCTCCTTTGCTGTGCTTCTCAGCGAGGTTGCAGAAGGTTCGAGCTATGTCAGCCTGTCAGGGCAGAGCAGAAGTGGACATTTCACTGAGAGGGATATGGTGACACATTTTCTGTCATAAGGTGTTGATTTTAGATTGTCACTTTATAATCTATCAATCCATGACTAATGAATAAAGTCTCTTTGACGGAAAGAGCCCTGTGTTTCCCAGCTGAAGGAATTGGCACGAGTCTCAGTTACAGGTGAGCTGAAGGACAGACATCGCAGCTGTGACTACACACATGGCTCACCTCAAAGTCACACATACCGAAGTAGATTGAAAATGGAAAATCAAAAAGAAGATCATAATGGCACTTGAAAGAGGCACGGAGAGTTAAGTTTTCAGAGCTTCTCCATCTGTCATAGTTTTCATGCAGAATAGTGACAAAAACAATATGTGACAGATTTTCTTTTTCAGGGCAGCCTTGACAATATCTGCTATCCCATATGCTCTTCTGCACAGTGACCTTGGCATGCCTCCATTAAGAGCTGGGGCTCACTCCACATCCTAGTGCCTGGGTGGACTGTGGCTGCTTTGGCCTGTAGGGTAAGAAAGCTGCTGTCCAATTCTTTTCTTTCTTTTCTTCCTTCCTTCCTTCTTTCCTTCCTTCCTTCCTTCCTTCCTTCCTTCCTTCCTTCCTTCCTTCCTTCCTCTCTCTCTCCCTCCCCATCTCTCCTTTCTTTTCTTTTCTTTTCTTTTCTTTTCTTTTCTTTTCTTTTCTTTTCTTTTCTTTTCTTTTTTTTTGAGATAGGTTTTCACTGTGTATAGCCCTGGTGTGGGACTCCTCTCTGTATGCTGTGAATATGTTTTATTACTATTGGTTAATAAAGAAGCTGCTTTGGCCAATGGCTTAGCAGAGCAAAACCAGGCAGGAAATCTGAACAGAGAGAGAGTAAGTGGAGTCAAAGAGATGCCATGGAGCTGCTGAAGGAGATAGATGCTGGACAGAACCTTACCAGTAGGCCACAGCCTTATGGCAATTCAAAATAATAGAAATGGGTTAATTTAAGATATAAGAGCTTAGGTAGGACCATGACATGCCTAAGCTATCAACCAAGCAGTTTTGTAATTAATATAGTTTCTGTGTGATTATTTGGGTCTGGGTGGTTGGTAACAAATGAGCAATCTTCATTTACAAATGGCGGGTGTTGCGGGAGCTCCTTCTGCTCCTTCAGCCAATAGCTGATGAGATGCCAGCCCATTGGGGCGTGGTCTCTCTTTCCTTAAAACAGCATCAACTGCCCTCACTCGCTCTCTGGCTTCTGGGCTCCGCTTCCAGCAACTAGGCTCCTTTCCTGATTGTGCAGAGGGCTGTTGTCTGGGACGGTGATCTGTAAGTTTTTCCCCTTTAAATAAATAATCATTCTGTTAATCATAATTACAAATTGGTGTGGGATTGTTTGTGACTTACGCCCAAGTGACTGGGGCTAGCATACATGGCTGCCACCCACTTTGGGTCTGGTTCCTTGTACACCTGCTCAGGGTTAGGAGGAAAGTAGTTGGGAGCATGCTAGTAGCTCAGCATTTTGCCCGTGCAACCTTCTGGATCAGGTTTGCTAGGTGTGCACAGGCAGGAGAGAATGGCAGATTCCCACTGCCATACACAGAGATATTTCCAGGCCATGCAGTGTGCTACATGACAGATTTAGCTTTTACTCAGATAAAAAGGGTTTATGTGCTACACGCTCCTTCCCAGAGTTAAGGTGGTGAGTGTGGCTCCTATCCGGCAGTCCCAGAACTGACGGTAAAGGTACCTCTGCCATATTGAAAGCCTGAGAGAGGCAGAGGCATCATCCAGGTCCACTTCAACCATACTGCTTACCATTTTAAAGTGTTCCTTGTCAGAAAAGGATTTCAGATACACAATAGTACACATTCAGATATAAAAGACCTCCAAATGAGACACGTTTTAAAAATGTAATGTATAGTTAAGAAATACAATTAATAAATAATCACCTATAATAGTTAAACTGTAGTCATGTTAGACTTTCTAGGTGTACAGAAATATATTTCAGATAGATATTCATTCTTCAAATCTTTCAAAGACCTACAGAACATGGCATTTAAGATGTTTTAATAACTTAGACTTTTCTCAACAGTGGGACATGTCTGCTAGCAGCACCAACTACTTCAGAGAGGTTAATAGACATTGAAGAAACTTGTTATGAAATTTGCCTTCAATTGATAAGGCTAACCATTTGGGCAAGAAACTGCTCTTACTTGGCCTGCTTGATGGTATGCTCTATAAACTGGACATGCAGGACCCACAGAAAAATAACTGCTTAACTTGCCTAAAGAAGGTGAGACAGCCCTTCAGGGTTCCTGCTTCATGAAAGAGTCTGCCAGAAATTCTGCAGGATACAGAAGAAAGTGACTGACAAACTGCCAGTGTAAGCAAAACAGTCTTCCAAATTTCCTGCTTCACAGAAAAGTCTACCAGATACTATGGGCCTGTAGGCTGAAGATGGATGGTCCAATGTTGCAGACAAACTTTGGGTGACTGTTCAGGAAGCGAGATGTCTCTGTCAATTCTAGAGTTTTGAAAGTTGATTACAATGAACTTTCTGTTTACTTGGGTAATATTATATCCTTCTTGGGTCTTCGAAGAGTTAAAGATAGATAGTTATAGTTTTCCTTAGTTATGATAAAGAATAAATTAGATATAAAAATTTAGACTTACAAAGATAGGATAGATGATATATTTTCTTTAATTTGCTAAAAGTAAATGGGTTAAATATTGTAACTATAATTCTTGCTTGATAAGTGTTTTGTTAAATGTAATTTTACTATGTTAAAGTTAAAACCTTCCTTTTTATTTAAACAGAAAAAGGGAGATGATGTGGGATTCCCCTCTGTATGTTCTGAATAGGTTTTATTGCCATTGGTTAATAAAGAAGCTACTTCGGGCAATGGCTTAACAGGGCAAAGCCAGGTGAGATATCGGAATAGAGAGAGAGTAGGCAGAGTCAAAGAGATGCCATAGAGCTGCAGAAGGAGACAGATGCCAGACAGAACCTTACTGGTAGGTCAGAGCATTGTGGCAATACAAAATAATAGAAATTGTTTAATTTAAGATATAAGAGCTTAGGTATGAACATAACTTTAGGCTTCTGATTAAGCAATTTTGTAATTAATATAGTTATTGTATGATTATTTGGGTCTGGGCAGCTGAGCATGAATGAGCAGTCTCTACTTACATAGCCTTAGTTGCTCTGGAACTCACTCTGCAGGCCAGGCTGGCCTCAAACTCACAGAGATCCTCCTGCCTCTGCCTGCCAAGTTGCTGGGTTTAAAGATGTGTACCACCATTGCCTGGCACTGTATAGTTCTTGAAGGAACCTTTAGTTGTTGAGAAGCCTCAATCCCTGTTTTCATTTCCTGGCCTTTATATAGAGAAGTCTGGTTGTTGTGAGACTGCAGAGTTGACAGAACATTCAAGATGAATGCTTAGGCTTTAGGATGAGATGGCATCACAGAACCTAGTCCCCTATCCTGAAGGACACAACTGATGTTATACAGGCTAAGATGAAGTAACCAGATAAGTTCTTAAGATACATAGTCATGAGTGAAATAAATGCCAAATGCACTGTTTTGTGGACAAACAAAAGACAGATAGGCAGACAGACAGTATTATATGCATAACAACAAAACCCAGGCAGTAGAGGGAATGCCAGTTTTCTCATTACTATTATAAATAACCGCAAGAGCAGCTCAAAGGGGAGAGGTTGTGGTTCACGATTCCTTATCTCCATAGTTCTCCTAAGTTAGGATGAGGCAGATGATGATGGGGAACATATAACAGAGCTGCTCATCTCATAGAGGCTGGGAAAATAGAGAGAGGGACAAAGCTATGCCTTCCACAACCTACAGTGACACTATGCTACTCTACAGGCTAAACTCTCCACCGTCTCCTGCGAGAGCACCAGTAGCTGGGGACCAAGTCTTCAACACACGAGTCTGTGCAGGCCCTTCTTATTGTCAGCCTGGCCTGGAGGCTTTTCCACAACAAACCATGGTCTGACAAGTGAATGCTCTATGAGTATCCTCCAGGTGACCTTCATGAGAAATTAAATACAGCTCAGGAGGCCGAGGGCCTTGCTTCAGGTCAGTCAGGGCATCTGAGCTCCCTACTATACGTGTCCTCTGACTTCTCAGCCTAGCTATCTCCTCTGCAGAGTCTGGCTTGATCAGTATTCATCCTCAAGAGCAAGAGAGTCAAACTGCTTGGACAATGAAAATGAATTTTGTTGTCTTTTTTTCTGGGTAATAATATTCTGTAGGAGCGGAAGATAATTCTTGAAGGAATATTAAATAAAAAGCTATAAAATAATCTCTGTCACAGGCAGAGAATTTGTAGGGAAATTTGCTGTGTGGTAGTTGTATTGTTGGAGCCAAGTGAACTAAGGAGGGGAAGATGCAGAGGATGCATCCCCACTGGAGAAATTCCCAAACCCATCCACCCTAGACATTCATCGTCTCCATCTTGAAGCTTTGTGAGCACACTCAATATATACTATGTAAGATGCAATGTAAGATGCTTCAACTTACGATCTTTTAATCGTCAACTGGAACGAAAGCTGGATGAACTTGGTGGAAACCATGCTGCACTCTGAATATCTTTTATTAGGCTAGTCATATCTGGCACAATACTCTCTTCTGATGCTGGGCTGCAGGAGGGGGCTGCAGCTCTTAGTCATGCAGTCACCAGGGGCAACAATGACTCCCGTGTCCTGTGTCGCTAGGGATTATGGTTGCGTTCTGTATTTCATCATGTTTCCAGTAAATACACACAGCCTTCAGTTCTTTGTCAGAAAGCAGACCTTGTGTTAGATCATTTTATCCAAATGCAAGCTGATCCGATGTAAGTATCCTGGACCTGTTTACAGGAAGTTCAGCTAAGCTAGGATGCTTGATAGGTTATGTGTCTTAAATACATCTTTGGCTTATAGTATCTTTAACTTAGATTTACTGGTGGCATAAACCCACTATAAGTTGAGGAGAATTTGTATAACCATTACACACTTAAAATGTACATATGTGTGTAAGTTATATAACGACATAATCGTTTTATTGAATGGATTAAACTCCCATCATTGCTTTCAAATACAGCTGCCAGATCTCTTCGTTTTCCCCGTGATGTTACCTCCGAAGGATTCCATAACTTTTCGTCTCTTGTCAGTTACAATGATCTCATTTTCAGGTGTCAAAACAAGTCATCAAATTGAAATACAAATTTTAATATTATATCACATCTCCCTTCGCTTTCCAGTTAGGATGGCTCAGATATCTAGGGACCTCTAGTGAGACAGGGGGACATGGTGATTTCTCACTCTTGCTAGCTGTCCTACTGTCTTCTTGTACTACTGGCTCCTGAATGAACTCCCCATGACCTTTTACTAATGGGTTCCTCTCATGTAGCTGACACAATTTGGAAAAGATTCCATCGGGAAGCCTGGCTCTCACTAGCCATAGGTTGTCCATGTGACACATCAGAGCTCAACTTCCTTGTACTTTTTTTTTCCAGAGTTGGACTTTTTTTTTTTTTAAGATTTATTTATTATGTATACAGTGTTCTGTCTGTCTGTATGCTTGCTGGCCAGAAGAGGGCACCAGATCTCATTATAGATGGCTGTGAGCCACCATGTGGTTGCTGGGAATTGAACTCAGGACCTCTGGAAGAACAATCAGTACTCTTAACCTTGGAGCCATCTCTCCAGCTCCTTCCTTGTACCTCTTAAGGTGGTAGTACAGTGTGTCCAACTTTGTTGCATCTCTCCTTGTGCCAGCTTATGCATCACTTTCCAAGCGAGAATCAACCATGAGTCTCTAGACTGACTATGTCCCAGACTCTCAGGAAGTTATCCATGTCTGAAAGATTCTCCCCTATGTAGAGTTAGCAACTACTGACACAACTGATGCTATCACAATCACCCCCAAACATAGCAACATGCAACTGTGTGCATTGAATCTCAACATCACAGGTTGTAGTCTAACCAATACAAATTGGCCTTGCTAAAGCAGTGTGGCTAAAATTTCTACCTGGCCTTGGCTTTTCATGGCTGGGCTCAGATTTGATCTGTGTTCCATCTAGACCAAAGGCAAGCGCTGACAGCTACCCTGTGGAAGCAGTGCCTAGGAGACGACAGACGATAGACCTAACAACACTTTACAGACAACTTTACCCCGTGCTCGCACTACACACAGCTTTGGCAAGTCCGATGACTGTGTCCAGGTCCCAGGGATACAGTGGTGGGTGTGTTCTGTTTGCTACCAGGCTACACCACACTTCGGTGGAAAGAAGACCACTGTGGAAATGGCCTGAGGAGGAAATATTTGCTAACAGAAAACTAGCTAATGACAAACCCACCATCCTGGGGTGGGAGAGGCTTTCAAGCATCCCCTCTCTTCAAACATTTCTTCCCTTCCCATCTTGAGGGACCACTCCTGCTTCTTCATTGCAAATGGAAGGTTCTAGTTTGTCCTCAGTGAACTGATCCTGGTACTCATCTTCTTGTGTGTAACTGGGTGCCAGATTTCAGCAGGGGCTCTTTGCCTGTGTCTAGAAGTTCTCTTGAAAAATGACTGTCTATGCAGCGTGTTCTTTCTCAGCTTTGGAGCTTTGTCCAACCAAGGAAGAATCCTAAACAATGGGAAAGTCCAGTAGGATTGTACTAGAATTCACTCCCATACTGTCTGTTCTTTCTTTCTTTTTTACTTAAATACTTACTTATTTACTTATTTTATGTCACAGCTACAATTTCCCCTTCCTTCTTTCCTCCAAGTTCCTCCTGCTTCCCCCCTCCCAATCAATTCCTCCTCTGTTTCTCTCCAGAAAAGGGGAGGCCTCCCCTGGATATCCACCAAGCATGGCATATCAAATTGCAGTAACACTAGGCACCTCTTATAATATTAAGGCTGGACAAGGCAACACAGTATGAGGAAAAGGGTTCCGAAAGCCAACAAAAGAGTCAGAGACAGCGCCTGCTCTCACTTTAGGAGTTCCGCAAGAGGACTAAACTACATAACTGCAGCATGTGTGCAGAGGGCCTAGGTCAGACCCATGTAGGCTCCCTGATTGTCAGTTTAGGCTCTGTGGGCCCCTATGAGCCCTGGTTAGCTGATTCTGTGGATTTTCTTGTGATGTCCTTGACCCCTCTGTCTGCTACAGCCCTTCCTCCCCTCTTCCACAGGATTCCCCGAGCTCCACCTAATGTTTGGCTGTGGGTCTCTGCATCCTTCAGTTGCTGGATGAAGCCTCAATCTATGAGTATAGTAGAATATCATTAGGAATAATTTCATTGACTTTTTTTTGCCAGTCATGTTTGGTTTTATCCTAGGTTTCTGGGCTATCCAGCCTCTGGGTCCCGGCCCTCCAGGTAGTGTCAGGGGCGGCTTCTCTCTTTATGGCATGTGTTTCAAGCTAGACCAGTCATTGATTGTTCACTCCCAAATATGCCCCATCTTTACCCTAGCACCTGTTGTATATAAGAAAAACTGCAGGGCGAAAGGTTTGTGGCTGGGTTGGTGTTCCAAACTGTCCATTAGAAGTCTTGCCTGGTTACAGGAGATGGCTGATTCAGGATCTGCATCTCACATTAGCTAGGGTCACCCCCATAGCTTCCTGGGAGTTTCCATTGCACTAGGTTTCTTGATCACCTCTAAAAATGCCCCCTTCCAGTTGTCTCTTCTAGTACTCTCTCCTCCATACTCCCCGCATGATCCTACTTTAGTTCTCATCCCCACCCACCCCAGTCCACCTACCATGTCTACTCCATTTCTCCTTCCCAGGGAGATTCATGCATCGCTCTCCCCAAACCCATCCTCTGAGCCCTCTGCTACTCAGCTTCTCTGGACTGTGTATTGGAACAGTTGTTTTTTTGTTTTAAGTTATTATCTGCCTATAGGTGAGCACATACCATGTTTGTTGTTCTGGGTCTGGATTACTTCATTCAGGGTGATTTTTTTTTCTGGTTCTGTCCATTTACCTGCTAATTTTATGACTTTATTTTTTTTAACAGCTGAGTTATATTCCATTGTAAAAATGTAGCACATTTTCTTTATATATTCTTTGATTGAAGGACATATAGGTGGTTTCCAGTTTCTGGCTATTACAAATAAAGTTGCCATGAACATAGCTGAGCAAGTGTCCTAGTGGAAGGATGGAGCATCCTTTGGGTATATGCTAGCCTCGGTTAGGGTTTCTATTGCTGTAAAGAGACACTCTGACCTCAGCAACTTATAAAGGAGAACATTAACATTACATTTAGAAGTCCAGTCCATTATCATCATGGTGGTGTGCAGCAGACATGGTGCCGGCTACATCTTGATCAGAAGGCAACAGGAAGTGGACTCAGGCACTGGGCAGTATCTTGGACATAGAAAACCTTAAAGCTTGTCCCCACAGTGGCATGCTTCCTCCAACAAGGCCATACCCACTCCAATAAAACCACACCTCTCAATAATGCCAATCCCTATGAGCTTATAAGGGTCAGTTACATTTAAACTATCACAATGGCTAAGAGTGGAATAGATGGGTATTGAGGTAGATTGATTCCTAAGTTTCTGAGAAACCACTGTATTGATTTTCAAAGTGGCTGTACAAGTTTTCACCACCCAGCAACAGTGGAGGAATGTTTCCTCTGCTCCACACCCTCTCCGGCATAAGCTGTCACTTGTGTTTTTTATATTAGCCATTCTGACAGGTATAAAATGGAACCTTAGAGTCCTTTTAATTTGTGTTTCTAATGGGAGGCTTAAAGTTCTAACCTTTAAAGCTTCCGTTCAGGGTTCAATCAAAGATGCCTCAAGTAGCTAAAGGGGGGCTAAGAATCTGAGGGGTAAAGACCTGAGAGGTAAGAATCTACTCACAACAAGTTCCATCTATCCATATTTCCTTATTCCTCTTTCTTGTTTCTCATTTCTATCAGTTCTCACTTGCTTGTTCTATTCACTACAAATGTTCCCAGTTATATGTACCCCAAAAACCAACAATTCCCGAGTTCTAGCAGGTTCCAGGACCAGAATTATTTTATCCCATCGAAAATCAGATAAGGGTTTTCACACACACACACACACACACACACACACACACACACACACACACACACACACAGAGAGAGAGAGAGAGAGAGAGAGAGAGAGAGAGAGAGAGAGAGAGA
>JABTXL010001359.1:7032867-7055738 GCA_025134845.1 Neodon shergylaensis
AGAGAGAGAGAGAGAGAGAGAGAGAGAGAGAGAGAGAGAGAGAGAGAGAGAGAGAGAGAGATCCATGCACCAGTGAACTCCTTAATGGAGAAAGTTAGTTAAGAAAGGAATTAAACCATCAGGGAATTCTAGAGGGGAAGGTTGTTGAATTATGCTACATTTAGAGGTGGTTAGTAAAGAGCTAAAAGGTTTATCTTCAGTAAAATTATGACAGTTGTTTAAATTAGCACACCAGCCACTTATTTTCTCCCGGCATGCATCAAGAACACCAGGTAACCAGGCAATCTATGTAAACAGCCAGGGGGAATCTGATGGCTCTTGATCAGATAGCACATACACCAGATGCTGTAGTTTCGACGGGCCTAGGTCTGGAATTTTGATCTATGTGGTAGAAACAAAGAAGGCACCCAGGCCCCAAACCATCAGTTCCAGGCTATGCTGTTACCAGCTGTCTGGTCATGGGTAAAACCAGAGCAGCAGCTTGAGTAAGTAGTAATTCTATGTCCTTGGAGATCTGTGAATATCTTGCATAGAATGCTCTATGCCTGAACCCTAAGCACTGACCAAATGCCTATTGATAAAGATAATTGCAGGAAGGAAGAACTCTGCGCTTACCTAGGGGAGGGGAACGAAGGCCTGGCAGTGGGAAACTGTTCTGAATTGCAGAATTAATCCCCAAATATGAAGCGGAAAGGGAGTTAGCTACAGAGAAGTCTACAGCAAAGGACAGCCACTTACTCACAAAGCAACAATGCCAAAAGCTTTGCCTTTTGGTTTAGCCTTTACCAGATCCCTTGACTATGATAAGTTACTCGTGAAAAGATGGCTGAGCAATTACTGTATCATGCTGCGGTTTGTGGTTCATTCCCTGATGGCTAAGGATGTTAAAAATTTCACATTTCACAAGACAGGTCTCTAGGCTATATACTAACTTTCTTCTCCTCTGTATTCTCTTGATCCAGGCACCCATAGTTCCACTACACTCAGCACCACTGTCTTCCATGGTCCTACTAGTCTGGCCCGTTAGGCAATGATTATAGCATTCTACTGCTTTCCCAACCCAAACTCCTAAAGTCCAATTTCCTTTGAACAAAACCATGGTCCAACCTGTCACAGCAATACTCCCATGTTCGGTTCTAACCTCTGCCCTAGTTAGGGTTTCTATTGTTGTGAAGAGACACCATGACCACGACAACTCTTTTAAAGGAAAACATTTAATTGTGGTGGCTTACAGTTCAGAGGTTCAGTCTATTATCATCATGGTAGGACATAGTGGCATGCAGGAAGACATGGTGCTAGAGAAGTAGCTGAGAGGTCTATATCTTGCAGGCAACAGTAAGTGGTCTGAGACACTGGGTGGTATCTTGAGCATACATGAGTACTCAAAGTCCCCCTCAACAGTGATACACTTCCTCCAACTAAATCACGCCTACTCATGAGTGACACATCCTTTAGGGGCCATTTTGCTTCAAACTACCACAGGGGTGTTGGATTTTGTTAAAGGCTTTTTCAGCATCTAGTGAAATGATCTTTTGATTTTCTTTCTGTCAGTTTGTTTATATGTTGGAATATACTGATAGATTTTCATATGTTGAACCATTCTTGCATCTCTGTGGTGAGGTCTACTTGATCATGATGAAATCTTGGATTTGGTTTGTATTATTGAGTATTTTCCATCAATGTTCATGAGGGAAACTGGTCTGTAATTCTCTTTCTTTGTGGAGTCTTTGTGCGGTTTTAGTATCAGGGTTACTGTGGCCCCATAAAATGAGTTTGGCAATGCTCCTTCTGTTTCTATTTTGTGAAATAATTTGAGGAGTATTAACATTTGCTCCTCTTTGAAAGTATGGTAGACTTTTGTGCTAAAACCATCTGGCCCATGGCTTTATTTGCTAGGGAGATTTTTAATGACTGCTTCTATTTCCTTAGTGGTTATATGTTTATTTAAACTGTTTATCTGGTCTTGATTTAACTTTGGTAAGTAGTGTCTATCAAGAAATTTGTTCGTTTCTTTTGGATTTTTCCAATTTTTTGGAATACAGGTTTTTGCAGTATGTCCTAATGATTCTTTGGATTTCATCCATGTCTGTTGTTATATCCTCATTTTTGTTTCTGATTTTGTTGATTTGGATATTATCTCTCTGCCTTTTAGTTAGTTTGACAAAGGTTTGTCTGTCTTGTTGATTTTCTCAAAGAACTAGCTTTTTGTTTCACTGATTCTTTGTATTGTTCTCTTTGTTTCTATTTTATTGATTTCAGCCTTCAGTTTCATTATTTTCTAGCATCTACTCCTCTTGGGTGTGTTTGCTTCCTTTTGTTCTAAAACTTTCAAGTTGTGTTGTTAAGTCTCTAGTATGAGATCTTTCCAATTTCTCTATGAGTCACTTAGTACTATGAGCTTTTCTTATATTACCACTTTCATTGTAGCCTATAAGTCTGGGTATGTTATACATTCATTTTCGTTGAGTTCTAGGAAGTTTTTAATTTCTTGCTTTCTTATTGACTAAGTAGTCATTCAATAGAGAGTTATTCAGCTTCCATGAGTTTTTACACTTTCTGTTGTTTCTTAAATCTAGTTTTAATCCATGGTGATCTGTGAAAACACAGGTGTGTGTGTGTGTGTGTGTTTCAATTTTCTTGTGTTTATTTAGACTTGCTTTGTGATGATGTGGTCAATTTTGGAGAATGTCTATGAGGTGCTGAGAAGAAAGTGTATTCTTTTGTATTTTGGTGAAATGTTCTGAAGATATTTGTTAGGTTCATTTGATTCAAAGCATCTGTTAGTTCCATTATTTTCTATTTAGTTTCTATCTGGATGACCTGTCTATTGGTGAGAGTGTGGTGTTTGAGTCTCCCACTATTAATGCTTGGGGTTCAGTGTGTGATTTAAGCTTTAGTAACATTTCTTTTACAAATGTGGGTGCCCCAACATTTGGGGCATAGATGTTCAAAATTGAAACATCATCTTCATGGATATTTTCTTCGATGAGTCTGAGGTGTCCTTCCCCATCTCTTTTGCTTAATTTTGGTTGGGTCTATTTTATTAGATACTAGATAGCTACACTTGATTGCTTCTTGGGTCCATATTTTCTTGGAAAATCTTTTTCCAACCCTTTGATCTCAGGAAATATCTATCTTTGGTGTTGAGATGTGTTTCTTGTATGCAACAGAAGAATGGATCCTGCTTTCACATACATTCTGTTAACCTGTGTCTTTATTGGAGAATTGGGTCCATTGATACTGAAAAATATTAATGACTAATGATTGTTAATTCTTGTTGTGTGTTTGTGTGTGCCTCCCTTCTTTTGGTTTTGTTTGTATGAGATTATTCATTTCTTATAATTCTTGGGTATAGTTAACGTCCTTGGGTTAGAGTTTTCCTTAGTATCTTCTGTAGGGCTGGATTTGTGGATAGATACTGTTCAAATTTGACTGTCATAGAATATTTTGTTTTCTCCATCTATGGTAATTGAAAGTTTTGCTGAGTATAGGTAGTAGTCTGATCTGGCATTTATGCTCTCTTAGAGTCTGCAAGACATCTGTCCAGACTTTCTGGCTTTTAGCGTCTCCACTGAGAAGCTGGATGTAATTCTAATAACTCTGACTTTATAAGTTACTTGGCCTTTTTCCCTTGGAGCATTTTAATCTTCTTTCTTTGTTCTGTATGTTTAGTGTTTTGATTATTATGTGGTGGTGAGGAATTTCTTTTCTGGTCAAATTTTTTGGTGTTCTTTAAGCTTCTTGTATCTTTCTAGACATCTTCTTTAGGTTACAAAAAAATTTCTTTTATTATTTTTCTGAGTCTTTGAGCTGTGAATCTTCTCTTTCTTCTATTTCTATTATTCTTAGGATTGGTCTTTTCATGGTGTCCCTGATTTCCTTAACTTTTTATGTTACAAACTATTTAGATTTAACATTTTCTTTGACTAATGTATCAATGTCTTCTATCATATCTTCTATTCCTGAGATTCTGTCTTCCATCTCTTGTATTCCATTGGTATTGCTTGTATCTGTTGTTCCTGTTCACTTATGTAGATTTTCCATCTCCAGGATTCCCTAAGTTGAGATTTTTCTTTATTGCTTCTATTTCCACTTTCAGGTCTTGAACAGTTTTATTTATTTCCTTCATTTGTTTGTTTCTGTTTTTCTGGATTTCTTTAAGGTATATGTCCATTTCCTCTTTAAGGGTCTCTGTTATCTTCATAAGATTGGATTTAAGGTCATTTTCTTGTGCTTCATCTGTGTTTTAATCTCCAAAGCTTGCTATAGTAGGATAGCTGAATTCTTGTGGTGCCATATTGTCCTGGCTGTTTGATTGTGTTCTTATACTGGTCTCTAGTCATCTGGGTTTGGGGTTTAGGTGTCAACTTCTGAGTTTATCTTTGTTGGGTGACTGTTTTTGGATGTCCTGTGCCCCAGGTTTCTATTTCCTCTCTGGTCTTCTGGCTTAGGGGTTTGCAATTCTGATGACCATCAAGTCTTTATGCCCAGTAGAGTGTCTCTACTGGGGTTTTGGTGGCCTGTGTGGCCTCTGAGCCAAGTACCAGCTTGGCCTCTGGCAGAGTAGGGGTCTTCTGCTGGAGTTTTGGGCTGGGATATAGAGCCAAAGGGATGATGTGGGAGTCTTCTGTTTTGTGTTGATTTCATTGATTAAATAAAGAAACTGCCTTGCCCCTTTAATAGGACAAAAAATTAGGTAGGCGGAGTAGACAGAACAGAATGCTGGGAGAAAGAAGCCGAGTCAGGCAGTCACCATGATTCTCCCACTCCAGACAGACGCAGGTTAAGATCTTTCCTGGTAAGCCACCTTGTGGTGTTACACAGATTATTAGAAATGGGTTAATTGAGATGTGATAATTAGCCAATAAGAGGCTGGAACTAATGGGCCAGGCAGTGTTTAAAAGAATACAGTTTCTGTGAAATTATTTTGGGCATAAGCTAGCCATGCAGGAGCCAGGTGGCGGGAAGAGGCCCGCAGCTCCTATTACAAAGGGAGAGGGCTCTGTTGAGGATAACTGGGGGCAGACTCTAAGGAATGTTAGTGGGTGGGTGGGGGGAAGCTTACCTGGAGTTCCTAGGACTGGTGTGGTCTTCAATAGAGCAGAAGTTTTCTGCCAAAGTTGTGGGCCGGGATATGGAACTTAGGGGAAGAAGGAGGTCCTGTCTGCTTTTCTAACATTTATTTATATAGAACAATGGATATATTTCCATGTCCACACATACGAACTTCTCCCATTGCTATTTATGACTTTATGGTATTTAAAGTAAGGCTGTATTATTATTTAAGCAAGAACTTGGATGGTGTGCATTGAGACACATTTGTGTGCATGTGTGTGTGTGTTGTTGTTGTCATTTAAAGCAGTATCTGATATTTCTATATCTCTATATCTTTATACACATATTATTTTCATAGAACATATTTCTAAAAACAAGATTGCCAAAATAGCAATAAACTCTTACCTCTTACAAAGATTGTACTACTTTTGATTTTTTTCTGTGGGAAGAAAGCTCAACATAATACTTTCATATAACTTTTTTCCAATGGCTTTTGCAGGAAACATTATTCTTTGTCACCTTTACAGACTGGCAGTTCTGATGTAAAGAATTGGAAGCCCTAGTGGTAAATCTGATTTAGACTTGAGAGGATATAGTGAGGAAAAAATACCACAGTTGCCCCCTTCTGTGTTATCTTGTCTCTAAATTTGGCTGCGCACACACTGATGGACAGTGAAAGATTGAAAGGCTGTCTCAAGGCCAGAGGAGAAGAGGGAAATCTGAAGTGCAGGCTCCGCAGCTGCAGCGGGTAGAGCCTATCCCTCGAGTCCACCTAACACACAGAGTGTGGCCACAGTGAGAACGGCCATTCAATCAGCAGCCATTTAATGAAGCTGTGATTGTATCAAGGGCTCCTGAAAATGTCATGTACACCATGGAACAGAATACCGGTGTATTCACTGGTTGTAATAAGTAATAGCCGAGCATCCATTTTTCCTATCTCTGCTGTTTGCTCTCCTATTATAAGAACTTACAAACATGTCTGACACATTTCTTTTCTGATTATTGAATGAGTAGATTCTCTTTTGAAAGAAGAAGAAAAGCACAAAGATACCGGATAAGATTTACTCGTAATCTCTCCCCGCAGGAGCTGAAAGAGCAGATGCTGGTGTTTGGCTCTGACATTATACACATGCAGCTGGCTCTCTGCGCCCACAGGCTCTTCATGCAAAGATCCATCCAACCATGGGTCCCGATTTAAATATTTCTGATCTAAAATATTAGATCAGAATGCACTGGTACTAAACAGGCATAGATTGCCTTTTATTGTTATGATTCCCTACATAACACCTATTGACATAGCATTTACACCACGTTAGGTATTGTATGTAATCTTGAGATGATTTGACATAAGCAGGAGGACGGAACCGGTTATGTGCAAACACGCGATGTATGTGAGGGACCCGAACACCTGCATATCTAGGTGTCAGGGAGGGTGGTGTGGGCCCAGAGGATGGAAGGACCCAGAAACCAATCTCCTTACATACTGCGGGAGAACCGCATTGCTATTGAGTCTGCAATAACCATGTTCCACCCTTAGTGGAAGGATTTTGAATTGCAATTACTCAGATGATCAATCATTTGCAAATGAATGAATGGAGAAAAGAAAGCTGCGAGCATGCTCTCTTTATTTCCAGACAGAAGCCACTGGAAGCTTACACAGGGGAGCAGAGAGTACAGAAGCAGCACAGGCTCAGGACTGGAGGAGGACCGCCTGGAGTAGGACTGTCCACTGGTGCTGGAGAGGCTTCAGGTAGAGGTCGTGCAACAGCTTGCTGTTATTGATATAGGTGTTCTTGTTTTCATTCACTGAAACCAAGTCCATTGAAATATGGTGTAAACAGGCCAGTTTGATTGCCTGGTTGGTGGTGTGGAGGAAAACGAAAACAGGCTTCCCAGATCTGAAAAATAGGGAAAGATTTTTTTTTAAAGTGCCTGCACACACACACACATGCATGCACATACATGCATGTGTGTGTGTGTGTGTGTGTGTGTGTGTGTGCGCGCGCGCTTGGAGAGAGCAAGCTAAAAGGAAGAAGAAACCCAAACACAGAAACAAACAAGACCCTCTTTGTGTCAGAGAGTTGGGAAGGCATGGGAAACTGGCCGAGCAGCTGTGAGGAGAGCGATCGAGGACCGAGGAGATGGGGTTTATTTGTAGGCATTAAGGAAAAGGGCTCTTGGATGTGGCATGATTTGCTTCTCTTTGAAGCACGTTCTCAAGGTTTCCATTTTAATTACATCAGCGGTGACTAGAGGCGCACTGCTCAGGCATCGCCTAGGCAACCCTCCGTCATGGATGCCCACACTGGGCAGAGGCCAGGGAGAGGGCGGCTGGATCACAGCAGGGATTTCTGACCTTGCCACCTTTGAGGGGCTCCTGAAATGTCAACATATTCCATTATCCCCCCAGGTGGATGCTTGTGCTTTTAGCAGCTCTTTGTATTTTGTATTTGTTGACACAGTGGTGGCGCCCGCCCTTCCTTGACGACAGAGCTCAGGCGTTGGTTTCTAGTGTGCCCGAGTTCTTGGAGCACTGGGTTGCTCTGGGGCCCTAAAGTTGGTCCTTGTAGGCCAAAAGACACCTGGAAATCATTTATGGCAGAGATGGTAATGAGCCTCCCAAGGTGTCCTGAGAGAAAGCACAGAGACCTTTTCATGATGGTCCTGGAGCAGAATCAAGCTAGAAACAGACGGTTCTGATGTAGGCCCCTGAGCCTGGAACACGAATTTTTCGTTCGCTATTGTTTTTTTCCTTTTCTCATTCTTCTGTTTTTTGAGATATGGTTTTACTATATAGCCAAAGTTGGCCTAGAACTCATTATGTAGCTCAGACTGGCCTTAAACTCTTTGGATCCTTCTGCTTTGGGACTTCTGAGCGCCAAGTCACAGGTGTGAGCCACAGTGCTGAGTTCTAGGGCTTCTTCCTTGCACTCCTGTGCAAAATCGCTTGTGTTCATGACTTTCTCTGGGATCTGCCATTTTCCCAGAGTCTCGAGAACTCAGGAACCTTCCTGGGTTCTGCCCTCCTTCCTCTGCCTCCACAGAGGCAGCCATACAGAGGCAGTGGGAAGGGTGACAGCGCATACATTGTCCCCATCTCACAGTGAGCACTGCACTGGGAGCCATGCTGGAGGTGGGGCTTCTTCTCATCCTGTATACCTGTGACATGTGAGACTCCTTCCTGGTGGCTTTTCCTTGTCTACTTTTGCAGAGTTACATCCAAGAAAATCATAACAAGATCCTACAGGGAGTGGCAGAGAAAGGGACTTGGGAGGGCATTCTTGACTTCGCTGCTTTTTCAAATGACAGTCTAATAAGGTTCCCTTCTGGGAATCCCACACACGAACCAGGCACTCTGCTTGCCATCCAGGCCACTCCTGGAAAGCTGGGAGACAAGAGCTTGCTTCTGCAGGTGAAGCCAACCCACTGGGCACTGAGGTGAGGTCTCCCATCACAGCAGGTGTGGCCTTCTTCCTTTAAGCCTCCTTCGGCACTCTTGTCTCATGAGATGTTGATGCTTGCCTCTCTGTAAACCATAGCTGTTTGCGTTTTCCCTCAGCAGACCTGGGCCTTGTTTTGAGCTGGGAAATAAACACTCTAGTCAAAGGTACGGAGTGCCTGACTCAGGACACTTATTTACTCTTCTAGTCAGGAATGGACATCTAAACCCATGACTGAAGTAAGACAACAATGTGTGTGTGTGGGGGGAAGGAACAGAAAAGACCTGTCTGCCACAATTGGAAAACAAGCAAAAAGGGCCATAGCATGCAGGAAGGGCCATAACATGAAGGAAGGGCCACAGCATGCAGGAAGGGCCACAGCATGCAGGAAGGGCCATAGCATGCAGGAAGGGGCACAACATGCAGAAAGGGCAGCAGCATGCAGAAAGGACCGCAGCATGCCAGCAGGCTGGTACTGGGGTTGAGAGGCTGATCCGGCCTCATTCCTGAGAGTGAAGATATTTTCCTCAACTTGGTGTCCTGAGCACCTGTGCAGTACTTTAAACCAAGCTCTGAGAAATCTAGTTTTTTTTTCTTAAACTGATTAGTGCTTATATAATATGACATATGATTAGTTTTCATATGATTTAGTCTTTATATGATAATAAGGGGAGAAGAGACAACATTTTGCAATTATCAGAAGCCCTGCTGTAACCGGCCTAAGCCCCAAAGGAGGACTTGATTGTGGGTTGGTTCTGATGCAGGCTCAGAACAGAGCAGTTCCCCTTCTGCCTCTCATCTGGGTTGCTCTGGGCCTTCACTTTCATTCTGGACATTGTGTGAGCTTCCTAGTCTCAACTGTGAGACAGATTCCAGGGCCGAGGTTGTGCTTTCCCTGGACCTTTCTGTGCCACTTCCGTGCCATGTGACCTCCCCGCACTTCCCCTTCCTTACTAATAAAATAGAGAAGACAGTGCCCACGTCACAGGCTAGTCGTGAGCATTAAAGGAGCCAGCACATGTTAAATGCCTGGTACCGTGCCTGGAACACAGTTAAGCACCAGTGACCACTTCCTACCTCTGTTACTCCTTTCCAGCTCCACGCTCACTGTCCGATCTTTAATTAATCATGGGATAAACTCAACACCCTTTTCATGGACTCTTACAATCTGGTCTCCAGCACCCTTGTTTCTCATTCATGTATCTGATGTATGTATGAGTCGCCCCTCTCTGGTCTGTTTCCCTTCTCTATAAACCCACTCCTCTCTCTGCTGCTCTAACTCCCTTCTTTTTGTGACCGTAAGAATGTTCCACACCTGTGAAGTTTGACCTGGCCCTGCAAAGCCCACCAGAGTGAGCCTTGGTTCTCTTCCACCATTTCCTGCACAGCGGTGGTCACGTGGAAGGGCAGACCCACTCTGGGCCAGGCTGCTGCTCTTCTGGGTTAGTCTCCAGTGAGTGGATTTGTTGCCTGCTTTATTGCCTATCGAGAACCTTCCCACGCCTGACTTTATTAAGATGAAAGACTCTTTATTACGGCTTTCTTGAAAGAAAAAGAATCAAAGGAACAAGCCTCCAAACAGCCACAGTTTTATAGAGAAAGCATTATTTCTAAGCTGTTTTCTTTTTCTCCTTCTTCTTCTTTTTTTTTCATGAAGGAAATCGAGAAGTTGTAGCTCCCGGTGCAGCCATGCAGACCCGGAGCTGCCCAATTCTGCTCTGAACCTATTTTGCCAACTTCTGCTCTAGTTTCTGGGACAGGGTTGGCCATGCCCTTTGGGCATCTCTCCAAAATGTATCTTCTCTTCGAGTTGGTTAATAATTTGCCCAGAACATTTACATAACACAGCTTCTGGGTGTTCACTGGCAAAGAAGCCAAAACAGCCTCACGGACCACTTGGAAGCAAGGACAGGGTGAGCTTGAGGCATTAGCTGCTGGCCACGCCTCCCTTCTCCCTTGGTGGGTATCAGAGGGGCTCAGGAGCAGGGACTGCAGGTGTGCATGCTGGCACATGTGTACAAGATTGTTTCTGTGCACCTGTGTGAGCACAGTGCTCACATGACTCCCAGAATGTGTTTCCTGTGGGGAAGAGGGACTGGTCCTGACAGTTGCTTTCCCAGGAGTTCATGTGTTTGATAGAACAGGGATTTTCAGGGGCTGTAGCGTGCGCCACTTTAAGGTCACAGCACCTTCTTGCCTGTGTATGTGTTCCCGTGGGTCACCGGGCTCTCTCTTCTTTTCTCATAGATTAAACCGAAGCCCTTCTCATATTATCAATTAGGCTCTTGCTGAGTGGAGTCAGAGAGGAGCAGCTGTGTTAATGATGGTGGTGGTCTAAATGCTAGCTACATTTGCCTATAACCCTTGCTTCTCACCGTCTCTTAAGACCAGGAGACACAGGCTGGCATGTGGTAAGCAAGGACTGAACAACTCAGATCAAGGAGAGTTTCTGATGGTATCCTGCTTCCCCCGCAGTCTGTCTTCTGTCCAAATAAGCTGCCTTCTCCTATAGGTGCTCCCTGCCACATCCAGTTGCAACCCTGATTTCAAAATCTAACTCTGGTCTTCACCCTACCAGGAGCCATATCCTATGACCTCAGGGCCCTGCCTCAGGGTTTTCAGAATCTGACCAGGGCCTGGACTTTGACTTAAAGACTCTGTAAGCAATTGTGGAACTCATCTGGATTCGAGACTGAGGCAAAGTCAGCTCCAGGCACTGCTTTCCAGCTTGGTTGGTTACTGTCTTGTGGTTCAGAAGCAACCGGAAGAAGTAGCTTTGAGGGTTTCCGGTCGACCCTGAAGAATCCACTTACTTCCAGAACACCTCTGTGTCACAAGTATTCTAGAACACAGTAGTATCCCCCCCCCAGGGAAGTGTTCACAGGCCCCAGTTTCGGCTCTAGACTTGCCTAATGGCAGTTTTTGAGCTGTTGATTCTTGGCCCCGAAGCGATCTATGTACACCATCTGGTGACACTGGGGCTGTACACACACAGGTGGTGATTTTTTTCCTTTGCCAGACAATATTCCAGGATCTTCTAAAGGGGGCAAAAGTGTCTGTAAGAGAGGGAAAGAGGTTCTTTTTGCTTGCTAGCTTTTTTTTTGGTATGGCATCAGGACAGATGGCAATGGAGGGTGAGGATGTGGCTTCTGTTGTCTGCTTTCTATTGTCCCTCCGTTCCTAGCATCAACCCCTGTGGAAGCCTTGACTACACACCTGTACTAGCTGGGTGGGAACACATCCTCAGAGCTGAGTCTGAGTTCAGAGCCCCTGATAACCTCTTCATTCATCTCCCAACCCATGGAGTTGTCAATGGAGACTGTCAATGTTTTCCCAATGCCCCCCTTCTGTACTCTGTCCTTCAGTGCCCATTTGTCCAGTTCCCCAGATCCAGTTCTCTTTTACAATAACTGGGGTGGTGGTAGGGGTGCGGGTGCTGCTGTCGTGACCCAGTTGGTGGTGAACACCCTGCTACTTCTGCTGGATTCTTGGAGTTGTCTCTCAGGCATTTATCTCACACTTTAATTGCCTAAAGTGCAACCTTCCAGAAATCTCCATTATTCATGCTGGATGTGCCAATCCACCAGGGCTTACCTCACCCCTGCCCACTCGTGCACACCGCTGGTCGGGAAAATTGCTGTTCCACCTGGAATCCCTGCACAGACCTGCACAGCTGCAGAGAACCCTCCTGTCTTCTCTCAGCCCCCACAGTCCATTTCTCCAACAAAATGTGAGCAGGGAAGAATGGCACCTTGTTCTACGATTCTTGTGGCTTCAGAGGCACTCATGCCCTGATGTTCTTAGGCCCTGCAGAGGTTCCTTTCCCGCCCTGCTCTTCCCTTGGTTCCCGCACTCTAGTCTCCCTGCTGTGCCCATTTTCCCAACACGCCAAGCCCTTCGTTGCTTCTAGGCTTTGACAGTTGCTGCCTTTTTGTGTAGAACACGTTTCTCCTCTACTCATACCTGGCTGGCTCCTTCTAACTCTTGAGGAAGTAGCTTCATGTTTTTTTAAGGAGACACCCTGTCCAGAGTTTATACTTCCCAGGCCCTGCCTCTTTCTTTTCTAGAGCTTCCAGTCATTTCTAATCAACTGTGTGTTAGCACCTTTATTCACTTGGTCTATCCCACCCATTAAATTAGGAGATCTGCAGGGTGAGCGTTGGATCTGTTTCATTCAGTGCCAGGTTCCCAAAGTTCCTGAGAGAGAGGATGAACTTGGAATGGGCGTTTAAGAAACAGGATAACTGACGACTGCTCCACCACACTGAGAGATGTTTTCAGGGGCACTCTGCTACCCATCCCTTCCCGAGCCACAACGCTTCCTCTAAAGAAAGACTGTCAGTGATGGTGAAATGTGTAACTATGTGGAGAAGATGGCTCAACATGGCAGTATGTATACATACACACATACATACATACACACATACATACATACATACATACATACCCATGTGAATGTATATTTAAGTATCTCTTGATTATCTTTAGAATACCAACACAGTACTAAAACACATGAAATGTCTGTGCCTCAAGCATGATCCTCAGAGGAGATTTCCATGTGGATTATAGCCTTAAGGACCAAAGAATGGAGAAGAGTGTTGGTGTTCAGAAACTCAGCTCACATTTGGAAGACTCAGCTCCTGGTTTGGTGGCTTCTCAGAGACCCCAGCTTCTTTAGCACCCACAGGCAAGCTCATGTGGTCTCTCTAGAGGCAGCATCTGGATGTCTGGATTCTTCATTTCCATTCAATTCTTGTTGGCTCCACGAGTAGGTGTGACCATTATAATGTGATATTCATACAGTTAATTTTTTAAAGTTTAATTTCACTTCAGTGTATCAGTGGTGGAATCCCTGCTGGCATGCCATTTAATTTGCTCCCCGTGCTAATGATGATTCTGAAGCTTTTCAAAGAAATGATTATATGATAATACCCAATTTGATGGTGGATTCGAGCCATCATCTACAGGGATGGGATCATAACAAAGCTCCCTGGGGCATCCATCCCTGCAATGTGTCCTGGGAATCTGACTGTATCTGCTGTGCTCTGGGATACAGAGGAGCGAGAAGAGGAAGGCCTAGCCCTTTTCCGGGGCCAGAGGCAGACTGCAGACCCTGGGCAAAGGCTGTGGGAGGGCACGGGCTTAGTAATTCGGAAGAAAACTCACGGTGCTGGCTGCTGCATGTTGAGATAGATTACATGTTGAGGAAAATCATTTCCCACCAATCACTGACTAGCTCAGACACCCAAAGCTAGTTAGGCCAGCACTAGAATGAACACCCAGGGGTCCCCACTTCTAGACAGAATACTCTCTACCGCCTAGGTACCCTGCACTTGTTCCATACACAGCACCGCGGAATTCTGAGCCCAGGGCTGGACCTGAGCTAGAGAGACCTACAGGCTTGCTGCTTTGTGTCTTGGTTTCATCATAATGAGCCAACCACAGAAGGTTATGATGTCAGACATTTCCTTTTATTGGCTTTTAGGAGACTCCTTTTGGAAAACCCAGAGGTACTGGAGACACTCATCTACAACCTCCTTGAAGAACGTGGTGAGAAAAACACGTGCGGATACATAAAGCTACGTCTCTGAGCAGTGCAGTTCTGAGCTGCGTTCAAGGCTAGAAGCGCTTCTGCAGGGCAGACTGGATATTCTTCAGCAGGCCCCACTTAGCTCGGTTCTTCCCACGCCCATCTGGTGTTACCACCTGCAACAGGAAGCAAAGAGTGCATGGGACCAGCCACAAAGGTACACCGGCTCCGAGAGCACAGGCCCACTCCATACACCCTGACAACCATGGAAAGCCTGAACGGCCAGTCCCCCTTAGAGATGAAGAGACCCAGCCTCAGGGCACCACAGAGCTTTCCCAGTGCCCACAGCTGATGTGTGCTGCCATTGCTGTTCTACAGACTAAGCTTTACTTCTTTAAAGGGAGTTCATATAACCAGATGAGGGCAGGCATGATAAACTAGCCCCCAGATGGGCTTTCTCATAGAACCCCACTCCAGCCTCGGGAACGTTCTGTTTCTTTCCCATTTCTCACCAGTTCTAAGTTTCAGCTGAGGCATTTGGTTTCTTTACTAAACTTGGAGTGAACTGCTTTGCTGATGTGGGAGTGATTTCTTATTAATAAAGAAACTGCCTAAGCCCATTTGATAGGCCATCCCTTAGGTAGGCGGAGAAAACAGAACAGGATTCTGGGAGAAAGAAGCTGAGTCAGAGAGTCGCCATTATTCTCCCACTCCAGACAGATGCAGGTTAAGATCCTCCCTGGTAAGCCAATTCAAGGGCTACACAGATTATTAGAAATGGGTTAGATTAATATGTAAGAGCTAGCCAATAAGAGGCTGGAACTAATGGGTCAGGCAGTGTTTAAAAGAATACAGTTTCCGTGTAATTATTTCGGGTAAAGCTAGCCATGTGGGCGGCCTGGTGCCGGGGACGCTAGCCCCGCCGCTCCTAATACAACACTTTGCGGAAATGACAGCCTTTTTGTTTGTTTGGAATCTCTGTAGTCTCAACTTTGCCTGAGGTAAAGAGCACATACTTAGAGATGAGCACGAAAGATGAAGAGACCATAATTTGTAAGGTGTTCAGTTTCTCCCCCCTTTTATACAAATGGGAATGCTTTGGTAGGTGAGCGGTCCATTAGGACAAGCCACAAAGGGACACTCATCTACAGCCTCCTTGAAGAACGTGGTGAGAAAACAGATACGTAAAGCTACGTCTATGAGCAGGGCAGTTCTGAGCGGTGCTCAAAGGCTAGGCGTGCTTCTGCAGGGCAGAGTGGAATCAGTGCTACCTGGGGAAGGCAGACTGTACTGGGCACCAGGACAGAAACCTCAGAGCTCAGCTTCACTGTGGTTGCCATAGCTTACTTTGAAGGTGGTGGTCCTCTTCATTTCTCTGACCTGGTAACATTACCATCCCCTAATCCACATTTACTGAGGAGGTATTTAGGGACTAAAGTTGGGATGAAAGATCCCACTGCCCATACAACACTGATGAATGAATGAATACATGGGGGTGTGTGTGTTGGATTTAGTGGAGAAAAAGAGATGCTTACACAAAGCATAAAAGTTTCTATGGCAATTTTTAAATCTTTTATATTTATATTGAGGAAAAACAGAGGTGATACATAGATATAATCCTGATAACAATAAAACAAAAATATACGATACATACAGAGCTACTGGGGATAGTGGAAGAAGCTAATGGTACTGTGAGTTATTGGGTTTGGAACGTCATTGAAAAGTAGATATTTTAAAGTGTTGTCTTAAACTATGGTAGGGATCTTCGAAGACAAAGACTGGATGATGTAATGGACAGAGGGGGTTGAAGAGTGTTTATGAACAAGAGAATCAGACAGAACAGAGGCCAGAAGAAGCAGGAAGACAGACTTGAAATGCTACTGAAATTGAAATTACAGTTGGTGTCTCCTTGTCTCAAAAGCCCGACTTAGCACTCTCCAAGAGAATCATGCTGGAGCTGTGTGGTGGGGCTGTTCTGGAAAAGGAGAGGAGAGTGAAGGCTCACCAGCTCCTGGAAGCTCGATTGGAAAACTGATTCTAGAAACACATAAAAACAGTGCGGGCAAACAGTGATGCAGCCAGTTCACTCATGACCATAGATGCAATCATATAAAACCAAACATAAGGTAACTGAAATAGCTGTTAGAATGGCACAGTCAAACAATACATGGTGATAACCAAGGACTTAGTTCACGAAGCTAAGTAGAATCCAGCATCAGAAGAGACAACTGTAGTGCTGGGAGATGCTTAGGATAGAGCTTGGGCTTAGCATGGGCCGGGTCCTTGGGTTTAGTTCCTGGCACCATAACCAAACCAAACCAAACCAAAAAAATCATAATTTACTTCATTAATAATGATCTAAAGGAGAAAAATCATGCAATTATGTCAAACCACATGAATAAATAATTTCCTATGTACAAGCTCGCAGAAACCTGGAAGTCAGAGGGCCTTTCCTTAACTTAAAGGCTATAAACCTAAAAACTGAATAAAAACCATTAAGACAAGGGAGAAAATTTAGCATCAGCAAATGACAAGTGTATCCGCTATCACTCCTGTCATTTTATGTATGACTCAAGGCTCTCGCTAAAGCGATAAGGAAAGAAAAAGAAATATAAACTCCAAGACTGTGAGGGAAGAGATAAAATCACCATTACTTATAAATAATGAGATTATATACTTGGAAAAACAAGTCAAATCAGATAATAGAGTCCATAAAGATTTGCTGGAATTCAGATTTATCTACAGAGAACAGTAGTTCTACTGAGCCAGCCATCTATTAGGAATATACTAAGACAAGGAACAAACACTCAGAATATCAAAGTCTGTGCACTATTCACTTTTTTATCTTTCTAGATATATTTAAGGGGTACAATGTCTGTTGATATACATATGCATGGTGAAACACTCCAATAAGAAAATCAGTAAATCTGTCATTTTCCATAACCACTGGCTTAAGATGTGATTCTGCATCTAAAATCATAATAAATTTAGCACACATGACACGGTGTCACGCTGCTCATTAGCTCACGAAACTACATAGTCTACCCAGAAACATGGGGTTGAAGACCCCAGAAAACTTCGCAAATGTTTGCATAAATGTTCAGACATACGGCAAACATATCAACTGCCTTCCAATTAACTGCTCACTGGTTTTCTAATCAAATTCTGTCTGGATTTAAAGAAGAATTTTAAAAAATAAACACAGTGAGTTCCTTCAAAGTTTGTATAAATAAATCAGCCTCCAAGGTTAACTAATTTAGATTTTTCAAAATAAACAAAGGTAATGGGGATGCCTGGCACTTTCTCATAGCAGCACAGAGCTGATGTTAAGAGCCAGTCAAAGCAGAGAGGTACCGGCCCAAGTGGAGGCTCTCTTTATCTTTGAACGTCTTCACTCCAGTTTGAGACAAAAACCTTGAGGTTTCACATGCTGCCTGTCATGGCATTATTGGAGGGAACCCGAATGTCCACATGGAGCAGACTGGTGACAGGCAAGAAACAAATGCACACTGGGAGGGATGGAATAGCATCAGCAATTCAGAGACAAAATATCCATAGTGATGTAGATCAGCAGTTCTCAACCTGTAGGGACACCTTTGGGGGTCAGGTGACCCACTCACAGGGGACACCTACGACCTTTGGAAAATACCAATATTTACCTTACATTTTGTAACAGTAGCCAAATAACAGTTATGAAGTAGCATGGTTGGGGGTCACCATGACATGAGAAACTATATCAAAGGGTTGCAGATTTAGGAAGGTTGAGAACCGCTGATGTAGAAGATTCAAACAGAGTGTTTAGAAAAAAAGGGTAAGGAGAGAAAAGATGAACATAACGCTCTTGTGTGGATTAGTGACATGGCAATACATATCTTATAAGAACACACAAAAGCAAAGAGATACAAGTAAACCCTTTTTAGGACAGATATCACAAACTAGAACATAAAAATCAGGAAATGTCCTTGCAAAAATCAGTACAGATGGTTGAGAGGTACAATATCAATCAAACCTGTGTACACAAAGTTCAAAAGCAAACCAGGCTCAGCCTGAGATGGAGTTATACTTGTTCTCAGGAGTCAAGCTTCTCTGGCTGCAGGGCGGGTAGAGAAGAACCAGGAGATTGACTTACAGGTACATTTCTGGTTCTTTGGAAGACAGTAAGCAGTAGGACACAGAGAAATGCAAAGTGTGTCTGTTCTTCAGGGCCTGGAGCCACTGAGCGTGAGTCTGAGTAGGCATCTAGGGAGGAGGCGTCAGTCCTGCAGGTGATACAGTGTCGGCCACATGGACTGTCCTTCAACCTCAACCTTTAAGAAGATGTATGACAGCCTTGCGGAGGGGAATGGTTGGGGCTTTGTGGCAGACAGGCAGGCTGCTCTGTTCCGTGTCCAAGTCCCAGCTGCCTCAATGGCTCAGGAGGGGGCCCTACAGAGTCCCAGGGTGACCAAAAATGGATTTTGAGGGACTGATCGATGGAGAAGGAATTTGAGACTGACTGCCTGGGGACATGGGTGTCTGCATTCTCTGAAGGGCTCTAAAGACCCAGGAAAGCATCAGTTAGTGAGCAATGCCAAGCTTGAGACTTTACCTTTAAATCTGATGTAATTTAGTAATCCAATTTATAGATTAAAGTGGCAGATCAATGGGCCCTCACATAGAACTTTGTCTGAACCCTTATTTCACAGCTAAGGGGACCTTAGGATAATTAAGTGAGCTGTTAGGGGATGGGAGATTTTCCCATCATCATGGGCTCAGTGTTATAATGGCTCCTCAGGGGGAGGAGTAGGTAGAGGCAGGAAGGAGTCTGAGGGAGGTCTGGTGGTGGGAGAAGGACCTGGTTGGAAGTTGATGTCTTGCAGAAAGAGGAAAGGCGCATGAGTTAAGAAATGTGAGTAGCCAGGAAAAGACAAGGAGTGGGTTCTTCCTTGGAAACCCCTCCACAGGAGAATCCAGACATTGAAGGCTTTGACTTAGCCAATGAGAACCATTTTGGACTCTCGAGCTGCAGGAATGTGATGAGTTGTGCTGCTTAACTGCTAATTTGTCCTAGTCCAAGGAAGCACACACACAGGTGTGCAATTAGGCTGATCAGGACTTAAGGCGTGTGGAGAAACAGTGGAAAGAGGAAGGGGTGATAGTTAGGAATGGAAAGTGGTCAGTGGGTCAGAGGATCAGGAGGAGAAACAGAGGCCAACAGACACAGGAACTGCACAAAGCACACTTCTCTGTCCTTCAAAATAGACCATTAAGCTCTTTGATGTTAGAGGTTTCGAGGTGGAAATCATGAGCAATAAGGAACCAGGAAAACCAACACAGTGTCCATTGTCATGGAGTTTGGCCAGCTGGTGGTGCTGGGATTGGACTCAGGAACATGAGCCCTAATCCAAGGCTCTTTTCAATATATAACTGTCCCAGTAACAACAATGGCTCTATTAAATAAACAGCTCTCAGGCTTTGATAGTCCCCTCCTCAGTCAGGTGTTCCATCTCCAGGACTGGGCTCACTCCTAGACTTATTTATGGTTGATTATGGTCCGGGAAGCTCTGGCTCCTGGCTAGAGCCCTGGCTGTGAATACACACAGACCTAGGCTCAACTCAGCCCCACCTCCTTTGTCTCCTCCAGCTGAGCTTCCTCCTTGATGTAAAATCCGAGTATCTGGGACCATCAGTGATAATGGAGAGACAGTGTCTGACATAGATTTGACCTTCAGATGGGACCTTTAAAGTGTTACATAACTAATTTTCTTGTTTCACGTTCTGTACTATGTGCCAAAGAAAAATTCTTAAAGAAATAAAATCAACAAGTCTTAGGCTATGCAAATCAAATATAAAAGGTTCTATTTCTCATCTTTTATAAAGGTCCATATGACGGAAGCATGGCGGTTTGGATAAGAAATGATTATGCTACCTCCTTGCAGCATTCAAATGAAACCTTTCAGAAATACGCATAGCACCAGTGCCAAAGGAAAAAATTTCGATTTTATAGGAAAGAGCTAAAGTCATTACTTTTATGAAGCTTTATAAATGTCATTCAAACACACCATCTTATTTTCATTTGCTGTTGAAGCCTTTACTTATGCAAATCAGGACAAGTGTTAAGGAAGCCAGTGTTTCCTCTGGAATGCTAATAGAACCACAAAGAAGGGCGGAAGAATTACTTCTGAAGGAAAAATCTATACCGTAGCTCCTTGAGTAGGATAACAATGAAGCGTCCAGAAAACCTCATTAATTAGGGTTCTGCTCATTTAGATATTGTATGAAAAAGCAAAGAGACAGGAACGCATTGCCCTCTCTTTCATCGAGGGCAAATTAATCGCATAAAGACAATTTTAAGGAGATGCTATTCCTTGACTGGCTGTATAAAACATTCCGTTTTCTGGCATCTTATGATGCTTCACGATTATTAATTTTATTTATCAATTTATTTCTTCACTCCTTAATTTAGACATTCACTCGCATATCCATTTGTTTGGTTACATTTTTACTCATCTATTTGTTCAATAACCATTAAGAAGCTACCGTAGATAAACTGCTTTGGTAAGCATCGTAGCAGGAAGAAAGATGAATTAGGCAAGAATTTTGTTTGCAAGGAGGTCACAGTGTGAGAGAGAGTAAGAGACTCCAGAGGGTAAGATGGCAGATGTATGACAGTCCTCGATTTCTCTCTCCATCCCCAATCCTCACTCCTAGAGATGACAGATGATTCCTTAAAAAAAATTAATAACTACTGAGTGCCCTTCACGGGCAAGACATTTTCGACGGATGCTAAAAGGCTGAGAAGGCAGATGGAATGAGATTAAAGGAAAAATTTACAGTCAAGAGTATAGAGTTCGGTTTGTAGTAATGAATGTGAGGCTTTGGGGCTCTGGAGTGAGAGGGTCGCCGTGGCGATGGACCAACAGGCAGCAAGGCTGGCTGAGGAACAGCTGAAGAGCCGCCAAGCAGGCATTCTCATCACACTTCCTGAGCCTGTATCTGACCTCTGTGGGAAGGGGAGTGAGGCATGACCGCAGGAGGTGTTGGGAATAGTCCCACTCTACAGACCGCAAACATCTGCCCTGCCCTTATTTTCCATTCTTCACCATTTTTAGAGACAACAACCAATCGGATTCTTTCCCTCAAACATCTGACCAAGTAGCTAAAGTGTGATTAACCAGACCGTTGGATACTGAGCCATTGGATCACTCAGAGCAGGGACTGAGACCATCCAAAACTACATGAAAGCTGGAGGTAAGGGAGAAGAAACTGAGGGGTGACCAATAACGAGGCAGATTCAGAGAGAAGCAGACAAGAGAAGAGAATGGAGGGGAGGGGAGGGGAGGGAAGGAGAAAGGAGAGGAGGAGAAGGGAAGATGGAAGAAGAGAGTAAGAAAGAAGCAGAGGTGAGAGGAGGGGAGGAGAGAGGAAAGGAAGGGAGGAAAGGGTGGGGAGGAGAGGAAAGGGAAAGTGAGGGGAGGGAAAAGGAGGAGAGGATGAAAACTTCCTAGTTTGTGTGGGCATCAAATCAGATGTGTCTTAGCAGTCTCTTGAGGCTGTAGGTCTTTTTCTAAACCCTAGCTGAATAGACACATCCTTTTTACTTTTTAAAGAGCCTCTAAGACTTATTCAGATTCCAAAGAGCATCTCCACAGTTACATAGTAAGAGAGCTCTTGGCAGTCCTGATATTCTTAATATCAATCCAATGACATTCATGAGTGTGTGTCACTTGGGACCTTGAAGCAGAATCAGCTCTCCAATACAAAGAAGGATAGTTTGTTTCCTTGCTTTATGGAGCCCACCTGAATTGTTTAGTGTCTGTTTTTTAACTCCCAGATGAACCAAAAATAATTTTAGTATAAATATGTCTTAAATATTACATGGGGTGTACTTGTACCACAAGTTTTATTTGCTGTCTGTGAGAAATTCTGATTTAACTGGCTGTCCTGCCTATTTGCTAAATTTCACACCTCGTCTTTGTAGAGTGTTTGTTTTTCAGACAGTAATTACTCTTCTTCTCATACAACCATGGCGTGTTTACTAGCCCCTGACTGTGGTGGGAATAAGGATTAAGCTTGTTTTTAACTCTGAATTTCTGTATTCTAACATAAAGCCTAGACCAAGTGGTTTTGGGCTCAGTAGAACCTACCATCCTCAGACCTGCAGGCTGCTTCCTCAGTCTGCGTGGGTTGTTGGAAACCAGCAGCCCTGCCTCTGGCTGAGACTTAAGTAGTTTTCTGGGCTAGAAGGCAGAATTCTCTGTTGTCTCTGGTGATCTTTAAGCCAATTCTGAACTCTATGAAGGCATTCCCATTTGAAGGGCCAGAGAGATGGCTCTGCTAGCAGAGACTCTTGACAATAAGCCAGACAACTTCAGTTTGATCCCGAGAACCCACGTGAGAGAAGTTGAAACTGATTCTTGTAAGTTGTCCTCCTCTGACATCCATGCGCACACATGACATGCATGTGTGTGCATGTGTACATGCATGGGCCCCTCCAATAATTTTTAAGAATCAAGAAGCCCAAATAATAAAAAAATTAAGAAATGAATGTAGACAGTACCTTGCAGATGTCACTCCACTGCCCGGGACCGTTGTCGTTGATGGCTCTAACCTTGAACAGATACTCCGTGTTGGGGGTGAGGTTGTGCAGCTCCAGGTTCTGCTGCATGATGTCCCGGATTTGTCCACAGAGCTCTGTTCGGACATTGTTAGGAGGGGTGGTAACGAGCTCATAGAATTCCATCTCAAAGGAGTCCACGTCTTCTGTTGGGCATGTCCAGTAAACCTAGGAGAAATGGGTGTGTGAACACGGCACAGATACACACCACTCTGCTGTCCTTCCTGTAAAGATCTGTGCTGTTGAC